>JABFPB010001103.1:0-27895 GCA_022817645.1 Ceratoteleas bidentatus | reverse complement strand
TGGATTGCCAGAAAACTATAAATGCTATCAAAATTCTGTCTGACAGATATGTTCAAAACTGAATTGCGAACATTTTGTCGCCAACTAAATTGAAATTTAATGAAAATTGGTGTACCTTTAACTTTTTAAATATGCCCTATAATTGATTAATTTTAGTAATTATTATATTATTTATTTCACCTTTTTTGCAACAAACGAGGTACGTTTGTTTTCTATTCACTGATGGCTTTTTACAGAAGAAATTTCATAAAATTCGGTCGAATAGTTCAGATTTTAGCCATTTTACCAGACGGTCCCCTTAAAACATGTAAAAAAATAGTCTCAAAGCGTATTATTATATCAGTTATTTTACATTTAACAGTTATTCTAATAACTGATAATATTTCATTACAATATTATTAGATAATGATAATAATTCATTAACGCGAAAATTTGAGTTATTCCCGCGGATAGAACTATAAGTATTGTTTACAAATTTGTAACAAAAACCTCCGTTATTTATACGCATGATTCAAAAATCGATTCTATAAATCGTTCCGATTCCGACAATATCATATTCGAGCTAGTTTTAATTACAAAAACATTACCTATAAAGCAACAAAAATTGCTACTACGGACGACACCCCACTTTTCAGTATTTTCGCTAATTATTCTGAAACTAGATAGTGAATCATCTTTTTTCTTTCATGTGCTGTACTCTTGTTGTATATACGCTTAAAATAATACACCGAAATATATTGTGTGCATATATGTTGTATACTGTATTTATACTAAGATATAGATTACAATTTACGTAAAAAATTAAAGTTTCACTTCATGACTACAGAATTCAAGTTAATGCATAAATGAATAAATTTTTATTTTTATTTAATCTTAAATATATAATATATAATTTGAGGCATATGAATAGGTGCCTTGGAATAAGAAAACTTGGAAATAAGCGATTGAAATTCGCCGCGGTGGCATAGCTCAGTTGGAAGAACATCCTACCGGATATAGGAAGGTCCTGGGTTCGGTTCCCAGAGTACTTCTGAATAATATCCAAGACAATGGAATTTTAAAACACAACAGTTTCTTTAGTCTATATTCATGAACTTTGTACTTATAATTAACATCATAACTCTCAGTTGTCATTCATGAAAGAGCGATATTTTTCTTGTCACTTTCTTGTCTCGGCAATCGACATTTTCCGGTGTATTGTCACACAGCGTTTTGAAGGTTTTCAAAAAAGCGCAAATTCTACATTTCTAAACCGAGTAACGCGACCACTTAAACGCGAATTCCCGCAACTGGATTAAAAAACAAAGCACGCGGTATTATACCGTCGCGAACTCGAGATAAGATGAATCGTGCGAATGGTGGCGTGTAAGTAATTCACGTTACGTTTACGTAGTCGGAATATGGTTGGAGTTGTTAAAGGATTAAGTGTGAAATGCTTAACAATTCTGATATTTGCGCTACTTTGCATACAATGCGGTACGACTAGATTTAGTATTATATAATTTACCGCAACAGTTCGAGGGGAGAAATTATGCACCCGGAAGTTGTTACGTGAAATCCCCGGCACGACCGATTCATCGTTCTGTCTGCGATGATATCATCGCGTTTTTTTCGCGATTTTTAGTTCGGAGAAAATCGGAGTTGCGTTTTTCGAAATCCTTGATTGAAACAGACATTATGCGAAGTTGACATGTTTGCTGGTGAGTTCCATCACATTGTTGGACGTTTGTAACTTTGTTTAACACTAATTATGTTTACTGCAACTGCTGTTGGATTCGGAATATGTCCTGACGTTTCCCAGGAGAATCTCTGCAGAATATCGAGATATAGGGTGGTGGCTCTGAAAAGGAAAATAACCATACATTACCACTGAACTAAAGAAATTTACACATTTTTATTGAAGTGGGACTTGAATTAAAAAAAAAAATTTTTAAAAAACTTCAGATAGACTGATATAAAAGAGAGTTTTTCGGGAAATTTATACTAGAAAAGGAAACTATAGATCAACGTGGTATTTCTGTCAGTTTATTTCAGTTTATTCATCTTTCGTAGAACAATTTCGTATTTTTTAATTAAAAAACCGTAATCTAGATGGCGCTGGGCAAATGAACGATGAACGTATATATGGGTCGGTTCTAATTAATGTGCAGGATCACACCTGCTGTTACAAAAAGATTAAGGGATATAAAATTTTATCGTAAATTAGTTTTTTAATCTAATTTTTAATCTAATTTTAATAATTTTAAAGAAGAAAGTTTCGAAATTAAAAAATTAATGGATTATCTATGGCGTAGACTATGTGTCTTTTATTGGTACATTTTTCTGTAATGTCTCCATACATCTTTGCAAACATTTACTCGCGATCGACTCGCAATCTATACGCATCGCTGTTCGCTATTCGAAATAACGAAAATTGCGATTTTACTGTGTAAATAGAGAAATTTTACCATTTACAATTTTTGCCATTGTGGTTGCCCAATCTCGTTTTATCAGTGTAAGCTGGCCAATTAAAAAATGTTGACATCTGATACCAATATGACCCACCCGAAAATTAGTTAAACTCTGTAAATCCCATAGAATTGAGATTTTCTGTCTCACTCGAAAAAAAGGACGCTAATCATACGATTGACATTTAGAAAAATAAGAGAAAACAAAACTTTCCGTTTTTCGATTTCAGCTATTGGTTGCTAAAAGACATCCACACCAATTATTGGCTTGTAAACTTATCATGTCCTGATCAGCTCATTTTGTGTGGTTATGATTTGGCAACCTGATCATGGCCTTATCAGGTCATTTTGGTGTGGTTATGATTTGGCAACCTGATCATGGCCTTATCAGGTGTTGGTCAGGAAACCACATCATTTGGTCTGATCAGGTTATGATAAGGCCACATCATATTGTGGTAATAAGATAGGCATATCGCGATGACTCATGTATAAAATGGTCCAACAGCTCGGGGACGAGTCAGTCAAACTGCAAACTGATCATCGAGTGGTCAATTCTCATCTCAACCATTGTATTTTTTTCGGCACATTTGAAGCTTGATCAGGTTTCCTTATCATATCCACGATGATTCCAACTTTACATCAGTGATGAGGGTCTGATATGTATACCTGATGAGTTTCTGATCAGGTGGTGTGGCATCCTTTTAAGGTTCTTATCTCAGCATCATCACAATTTACTAGGGTAGTGGATCAGGTGGTGTGGCATCCTTTTAAGGTCCTTATCTCAGCATCATCATAATTTTTACTAGGGTAGTGATAATTTGAACCATATTCATTGAATATTATTCAATATTTCTATAGTGTTACTGTAATATTATGCGGACATTCAATATTACAGTAACACTATAGCAATATTGAATAATATTCTTTGCTGATAGGGTTACCTTACACTCCTATTTGCAGTTAAAAGAGAGTAGACATTTACTACAACTCCAATCCTAGCTATTTTGGGATATAATCAGTTCCATTTTCGAGTTGTTTTCACTCCTCTGAAGTTGGTTTAACTACCCAAACCAAACAGTTTATGAATCCACCCCAACCACTCCAATTGTTCTCACCCTTAAAAAGTCTAGCAGTTGACACAACACTTTTCCACCTCCTACCCCGACTTCCGATTTGTCACCAGCGCTTTCGCACGAAAAAGTCGCCTCCAGCCGGCTAATTCGCCGAAGACGGCAATTGCGGAATTTCGGGCGTGACGACAGGTGTAAAGTGTAGTCATTGTGCCGTATTCGCAGGCAAAAGCGTGTATTCATTATTTTTATCCCGCGACCTGAGTGTGTGCACAATGCACCGTGACGCTCGGATGTGAATATCCCTGAGTAACTTCAGCAAGGGAGCGAACAAAAGGTGGAAACGGGTGCGGCTTGCTTGCCGGGCTTTTGTTTTCGGCCAACAAAAGCACTTTTTGCGCGGGGTTAAAGAGTGAACTGAAACTTCGAATTCTTTGCTTGCGCCAGCAGATAAATGTCTTTTCGCGCATCGCCTTCGCGGTCGCAATTTCACACAATGCCGTTTGTTTTGCGTTACGACGCAATAAAACACGCTTTACCATTCCGCGAATATTTTACAATCACACCTCGCGGGATAATCATCGTAAATCCAACTTTTAAATGCCAAAGCCGTAACTCGACGCGAGCGAGTCGTGCTGATTCTTTAATGATCGCTGTAAACAGCCTTGAGGAATTTTTTTGTTCGCGCCATTCTCGACGCGAATGAATATTCACGGGCAAAATGCGACTCGGGCAATTGTTTTCGAGGCTTTTTGTCAGTCGAGCAGTTCTTCTCGCGCTGGAATGTAAGTCGACTGTCGAGGGGATTTCGCGCGAAGGTTACTGAAATGTGTGATTATGAATGCGGGGATTTTATTGTTCGTTTTTGTACGCTTTCAGTCAAGTGAAAAGGGTCGACGATGTTTCGGAAACTGGCGAGAATTTGATGGTGAAATGAAATGAGGAGGGGGGCGTTGAATAGTATCAAATCGCCAATGTTTATTACATTCTCAGGGCTTTTTGAGCTGATCCTTTTCATTGAATTTTGCAAGGCATTCTTATATATTTAGTTTCATTAAGGAGTAAGCTTCAGTTTTCTTTGTAACAATGTCATTGAAAGTGATTTTAAGGGTGAAGGAGTTCTTGAGAGTTGTTGTGCTTTAACTGAAAAAATTTAAATAATTTGAGATTATTTTACAAATTTAGAGATTTAGAAAATGGAACAAAAATTGGGTTTATATTGTCAAGTAATAGGTAATTTTATTTCTGAAATTTATTGTTTTTTATTAGTTAACCTCAGTTAAAATGATAAATGCTAAAATTGAAATAAGTTTAATTAGTTGTTTCAAACGGTTTATGTTAGCTATTTTGTATGTTCATTACCGTGATTGAAATTGAAATTTCGCCGTTGGAAGTAAACATTTCCCCGGTGAGCCTTTAAAAATTACAATTCTCTTTTAGATCGTTACGAAAACAATTTAACCGTGATAACAAGATGCCCTCACAAACACGTTACGCTTTTTCTTTCACGCTGAGTACACTGAAAAAATCCTTGAAAAATTATGACAGCCGTTGGCAATAAGTATCTATCGACGAGCCGTTCTCTTTAGGACGTTTATTGATAATTGCATTATTGTTATACAAATTACTGCACAAAATGCAACATTTTCGTATCCTTTCAATATTCAAACTAATTCATTATCATAATATTTATCAGACTGATTAGAGTAAGATTTGTCGAAACATAAAACATATGATTTTCCCAGATTCCAAGGTTAAGAAAACAATATTTAATTATTTGTTTATAATAATTTTTATATTTGCTTATAACAAATTTTTATATTTGTTTATAACAAATAATTTTTTATATTTGTTTGTTTTATTATATTTGTTTTATATTTGTTTATATTTGTTTATAACAAATAATTAGTTCGTAACTAATTTCGTAACAATTTTTAATTATTTGTTTATAACAAATAATTTTTTATATTTGTTTTATATTTGTTTATATTTGTTTATAACAAATAATTAGTTCATAACAAACAATTAAAAAAATGTAAGTAACAAATATCCCCAAAAAGTGCACAGTTGAAACAATTTAGAAGTTGCATCCTCGCAGTAGCATATTGGACAGATTCCTTATTTCCCAACTTTACACAAGCCCAGTAAAACCGTACATGGAGTACAATACTATTGATATTTCAATGACTTTCCCGCGAACAATAGACTTTTGCCTCGTGTTTTCGCAAACATATTTCGACCTATAAATTCGACAAATCTCCGAATCGCGAAATCGATTTTCTGTTTATGCAGCCTCGTCCTTGCAGTTTCACCCGCCGCGACAAAAATTCATCGACTCCGGATTGATTTCCGGCGCAAATATTTCGCGCGAATATTGCCCGACAGCGCTATCATTTGCCGCGTCTCCTCTGTCTCGCTTCTTTCGTTTTCGTCGAACTCCTTAATAGAAAGGCTGCGCGAAAATGGCGCGACCAACACTACATTTTCACTTAGCCGTTCTCCCGTAAAAAAGTAGCGACGTTTAATCGGGAATTTAAATGCGAGTTCGCGATCCGATGACGGTCATTTTACAACATTTCCGGGGCCGTTTCCCCGTTGTTTCGTCGGATAAAAGGTACGTCAGACACTATTGACACGCCGAGACGAAAAAGCATAAATCCCATTCAGAATTCTGTCCCGCTAATTATGTCCGCGCGAATTCTGTGCGACGTCACTTGAGTCACGTCGGGGAATGTCATGCGCCTACTTGTCTGGAGGGAACAAGTGCGCCTAATTAAGAAATAATTTATTCCGCGCCTTTTATTCGTATGTCGCTGCAGAAGGGACCCCGTACTTACTTTTCAAAACCGTTCTCGCAGGCTCGTGTTTCTCCTGCTGAATTGATAATTTTCGCGTGAAAATTATAGCGAAGACGCTGATTATTTTATTCATGATTTAATTTCGGCAGTTTTTTCACGGGATCGCTGTATGTCGGTTTGAAGAATTTCGACGAAAGTCGGACCTAATTTAAGGTACTCCACTTGCGAGGGCCGCATATTTCAGATTCTATTGTTTTGGTATCTTGGATATATTATTTATAATTAATAATGTTAGGTTAATTAATAAAAGGATGGTAAACTCCTAGGAAATTGCAGATATTCCTATCTATGTCCTTTTTATCTCTTTTGAAGTCTTAGACCATTGGACAAGGTCTGACGAAAACGTCTACTAAACTCCTTGGAAACGGTAAAAAACAAAAAAAATAAATTTTAGGTGTGATATAAAATAAATGAAATATCTGGTGTGTTTGTTCCTTTATTTATTGTTCCTGTTATTGGTTTTGTCGGATCACTTCCTCGGCTATACTACTGGAATTTTACAGAACCTGTTTTCAGTGTAACCTATAAACATTCTAGGAGTTCACACACATTCAACTGATATTCATTTCCAATACTCCCTTTTAAGGTAAAAAATTGGTCCATAAAAATATGATTTGGTCAATTCCGTGATAAGCAATTCTTCAAATTGACGTCTTCAGTCCCCCGACTCTCGACGTCATAATCTCCACACTGGATCTCACCTCCCAACGCGGCTTCCTCCTAATTATCTCCGTTTCTCCACACCGAAATAAATTCTTCAAAATACTCGCCTCCCGGCAGACTCCCCTTAAAAGAAATTACATGTACGGAATTACAAGCTCCACCTTTCCCGACATATCGAAGTGACTCGCCTCTGGAAACGTTGAACAATTTCACTCCGTCTAAACGTGCAGCCTCCCACTCCTATTTACAACGCAATGCTCGTCTTCGCGCGGCAATAAATTTGCCGTCGAAATTTCGACTGCCGCCATTGTTTATTGCCCGATTCCCCGATGCTTTCGACCGGCTACTTTTTTCCGCGCGGCATTATTTCATATTTGCCCACGGCTGCAGTTCCCCGTGCGGTTAAGTGATTGGCAAATGGACTTATTTGCAAACACGCGCCCCCCCTCCCCCCGAGCCCCCCTGACCAGTCGATCCGCCGGTCGGACGAGCGTCTGCCAGTCCGGGCTGCGTCGGATGCACATTTTGCATTAAGCTTGGTCTAATGAGTCGCGCACTTCAGTCGACTCTTTTCATTCCACGCATCGTTCTTTCGTCCAATTAGTCCCGCGCAAAAAAGCGCAGCGATCGCGCCGGCCGCGGGGTGTTTGCTTTGAATTAAGAGTGAAATTAAAATAGGGGTCGATGCCGAGAGAGAACAATTTTACAGACTAACTTGGGACGGGGAAGGAAGTTTGGTTGAGGTAAAGAACGAGGGGAGGTGTTCTTTAAAAATATCTGTTTGTGGTTAAGACAGTCGGATAGTCTCTTGTTGAGAATCGAATCGATTTTTGGGTAAATAGAAATATTTACCCAAAAATCGTGGCGCTTTTCTATTTTGCGAGAGGCTACTTGAGATTAATAGACAAAGAACTTTCTCACGCAGAACTACGCGTTATAATTGTAAATTCAAAGAATCAGATATCGCAAAATCCAGTGACTCATGATTCAAAACCGCGATAGACGGTTCGTTTGTTAATTAGCGTAATCACATAGGGTGCACCCCCACCATCTAATTGGCAGTATAAATATGGGAAATATGGGACCCCACGCGGTGGCCTTCAGAGAAGGAGTGAGAAAGAATTGAGAATAGCGTAGAGAAACAGTTAGAGAACCAGGTACACGCAGGGAAAATTGTTGAAATTTCCCTGCGTGTACCTGCGCGGTACACGCAGGGATTTCCCTGCGCGGCATTTAGAATCATCAAAATGATTTGGTAAAAACAACTAAATAGATTTGAACAAACGTATTTATTTGATTTAACTCGGATAATTCCCTGTAGAGGAGCAAATGAAAGAAGTCATAAGAGTGATTAGCCAAGGAAGTGTTATAGAAAGTGCGACGATATTCTGTTACACATACACACGCTCCCTAGTTGTGTAAAAGGCTACACAGCTAATAAATTGGCTAAGTGATCTATAATCAGGTGCCAATCTTATTAACCCACGAACTCACACGAAAAAGTGGTTTTGAACGTCGAAAAGTTCAAGTTAACGCAATCCGCGTAACAAGATGATCTTTAATTGGCATTTAGACTTTGGAAAGAGATATTTTGAATTATAAACTTTCGAAGTGATTGGTGTTAGATGATGAAGCGTTGTTCCCATGTACAAATGTGTCCAGTTTCGTATAGTTTTGACAAGGTACTGGAAAGACTGTGACTAGTTAATTAGTTTTGGATGTTGCAATTTGCAAGGTTTTTAAATTCTAATTTTCCTTTAAAAACATGTACAATACTGTTTTTAGTGTTATTGAAGCTAGAAAAGGGTGAAACAGGTTTAATCGATAGTTTGAAAAGTAATATAATGAATACTCAGTATACATTGTAAATTGTCAATAATAAACAACATCTTAAATTAATTTTAACAACAATCATATTTTATATTCAAATATTTTGTTTGATAAATAATTTTACATTACAAGAATATAATCTTTTAATGTTGGGTTTTAATGTAGATATATGGTAATAAATAATGTAGATATAGATAATGGTACAAAATAATCCAGTTATTATTTAATAAAGAGAGGGTCGTACTCAGTCCTTATATCTATGTATATAAAAAGTAAGAACTTAAGTCGTTTGAAATATTCAATTAAATACAATCTAATGATGTTATAACAACATGAGTAGGTATGTGTGACTTGAGTATATATAAATGATAGAGTCAACTAGAGGCGCGGGGACAGGATGACAGAGCGACGGACATAAGCATCGCGGGTTCAATTCCCAGCTTCGACGAAAAATCTAAATTAAATTAAAAATAAATTAAATTCGTAAAAAATTAATGTAATGTGATAGAATCACATTTCGGAACATTAAATATATTTTGTTAAAAAAATGGCAGTGACTAACTAGTTTGCCTAGTAAGGTACCAGGCAGTGAATAGTTAAACTTTTCTATGCCTCTCTAGTAACTGGATAAAATTTTTATTTGGGTTGCTCATATATCGAAAATAACACTGAGTTTTCCTTTTTTATGTGATGAGATCGAGTTAACTAGAATGTACGCACTGATTCTATTTTGTAAAAAAAGCCGATTTTTGTTTAAACCGAAAACTATTTAAATTCAGTGTGGCAAACTCTAGAGTAATTCTAATAGTATACTTCCTTCATATTTTGCATTCGTGGACGTTACGTCGGTTATTGTGCCAAGCCATTACTTCAATGATGCGCTTGTAACGTGTTTATAGGTTTGTCTTTCTCATCGCATACGCAAATGGATGTTTACCGTTGTCGTTAAAACGCGCTGTGACCACAAAATATATTTATGTTAGCTTACCAGGGATTGAGAGGGTTGTGGTGAATGCACTTCTGAAAAGAAATCAACTTTTTGCGCCGGTAATGTTTTAATTGGAAACATCAAAGGTGAGGGGAGTGGTTTATAGGGAAGTTTATATAGAGGGATTTTTGAAGGGGTGATGTAGCCGTGCAAAGGTTTTTCAATTTTGGTGAGTTTGTTTGTTCTGAGGGGATGAAAGTCGGGAAAATAGTTTGTGGATGATTGAAAGTGAAATACCGAAACAAAAGTAAAAAAGTCGAATAATATAAAGGCAGGATTCAAAAACTGTATTCAAACAGACAAAATTGAAAAGTTCCACTCGAACTGGTAAAATGTATTTGCGACATGATCAGCAGAGATATACACTGCAAAAAAGTAGTGTAATTTGTAAGCATAATGTAATAATTACTTTAATTCACTTGCGACTAATATGCTGGAATTTAAAAGTGAAACTTTTAAATTACATCATATATATTTTAAAATCAAATCATATTTATACTTTAATTTTAATGTGAACGTTTAAAACGACACCATGTTAAACAGAGTTTATAGGTTAGAATGCCACAGATTTAATGTTATATCTTTAAAATTAGAGTGCAGTTTCAAATTCCAACTTCGAGTTTATAATATGTGCTTGAAAACCTTAAAATTAAGTGTATTATTGTTCTTGAATACACTGGAAAATGATCAGGTTAAGCTGACTGAAAATCAGTTTTTTCAACTTTCTTGCTCTTCCTTATACATTTGTTGGCCAAATTAAAAAAAACATACTGTTATTGAAATTGCGCATTATTTTGTTTACTGCACAAAATACTCTTTGTAATTCAAAATATAGTGGCAATGAGGAATAAGTCATTTTGGAAATAAACACTTATTTAAAAAAAAAAGAAAAGAAACGCGAAACGTTTTATCCAAATTCTACCCCGATCACTTTTACGGAATCCAACTTCCCTTCGACAGACAATATTCCTCAAACAGTCTTCCTCTTCAAACCCAAATTTCTCTTCTCCGAAAATCCTGAAAATTTAACCCGCCTGTCACTCCACTACCCCTAATAAACGACAACCACCACCCCCTCTCGCGTCGATCCTAATTGAATCCCATCGAAGACTTATTACACTCGATCATCGGATATACAACAGCCCCCCACCCCGCGGGTATAAATTACCCCGTATTCAGCTCGCCCGGTCTGCCTGCAAAGTTATGATTTCACGTGAAATTAGGCGCGCTCCTGAATACTTAATGTACACTCGCAGAGACTGAAAGGTTTGACGCCCTCCCAGCGGGCTATACTCGCGAATACTTCGAATCATCAAAAAGTTGTCGCAAGAAAAATACGTGCAAATGTAATTTCCCTCGCAATCTGCGAGCAAGCCGCGGCGGCCCTCCTCGGCTTTCTTCCTCGCTCCCTCGTCTTTTTGCGCGAAATTCGAATTGTATCCGATGTGTTTCCTTTTGACGCGAAACGAACACGCCCGGGAACCCGGCGTGCCAGTTTAATGGAAAAAGGGGAACTGTGAAAGCCCCGCTAATAACTTCCGATGGCTCTGATTTAGCATCTTTTATCGCACCAGCTCGTCTTACCGACTGACAAACAAGCGTCGGTTTTGAAAACACCCTCACCCCGACTGTCTCCGCCACGCGGCCGAACCCCTAATGAACGTTTGAACGCCGAAACTTTCGCGCCCCCCGAAATATGCCGGCAAGTCTGACAGTCGAAACTCGTTTAAGAGATCCTCTGCAAATGACGCTCGTACTTGGAGAGGCCAATGGATTCGTAATTTGTAACTAATTGTCAGGGTCCCGTAATACCAGCCTGGTTCCATATTCCGGCTGGAATGCGAGGCGTCATTTGTACTCCAACTTGGGCGCACCCTTTTTATCGCCAGTCCGGCAAAAAACCCAATTCCTCATCGATCGAGTTGCAGTGAAATATTTACCCAATTAATGCCTTCTCCATCAATAGTATCGCGGAAGAAGTTGAAGAATTTCATTCGTTTCGAAGGGACGTGGAACGGAATGTAATAAAACGATGAAACACGCTTCAACTGTTTTCTTTATCCTTTTTTCGACCGGCATTAGTTGATTTTACCGCCGTTACTCGCTGATAAAGTATTACCCCGAATTGGACAATTAGTGGGACGCTTCTTTAACCCTATCGCGACGGTAATCTGATACTGTCGGCCACTCGGAACTGTCTCGAGCTGGAAAAGATGGAGTGGCAAAATCGGATCGCTGTTTACGAAACGCCTTCGATCGGGACGTTATTGCAGCTGTAAAAGCCTGGAAGTGGGAAAGGGATTTTAAGGGAATCCAGAGGATTTGGTTCGAGTCGCGAAATTTTCGTTGCAGTAGTCAGTTGGTAAATTTAGTTAGATAGTTACAAGGAACAATTTGACCATATGATTAGGTTCATCGAATGCACGTGTTTGGGTACGGCAAATAATTTGACTAGATGATTCGGGTCGTTGAATTAACATGTGTGGTTAATACAAATGATTTGACTAGCTGATTTGGCTCGTCTAATAGATCAATCAGAGAAGCATTTCATACTGATTTTTTGGAGATCCGTAAGGTGGAAGGCAATTTGAGGTGGACTTTACCTGAAAGCTGGAAAAATGGATAAGGATTCAGATGAATTGAAGAAGTAAATAGATAGATCAAAAGTAGGAGAGATAGATACATTGATTTAGAATATGACAATGGTTAATTGAGAATAATTAAGTGAACTGTCGTTTACACAAACTCTCAAACATGTAAGACCCAATTGCCTACTCAGATTCAGGGAAGATTCTGGTCAAAGGAATGTCTTGTTTAACTATACAGACACTTTCAGCTACGAATTTAACAAACATCTCAAATTGACAGTGTAAAGGCTAGTTGCACTATCCAAATCTATTTCCAACCCTCTCTTCTTTGCATACCCTTGACTTGTTCTGACTCCCATTCTCGTCAAGATTGCTATCGCCGGTCTTTCACCGTAATGGAAAATTAACGACGTTTCTAACGCGTGTACTCCTTTTTCGGGCGATACTCCCGGGACGATATTAAATTTCTTATTCAAGGCCCTTTATAATACTTTTGCGCGCACAATGCCTTGAATGGCGATGGCCAAATACAGACGACAGCTTTCGCCATCGGTGAAATATTAATGGCGCGCCATTCACGATGGAATTATAGCAAAACGCTGTAATGCCATCTTATATGTCATATACTTAAACGTATCTGCGTAATAACGGGGCGGAATGGTCGGGACGCAAAGAGGCATTACGGCTTGTTTGCTCGGCAAACAACCGACCGACTGACGTTTCAGGATCGCCGTTCCTCCGAGAAACTAGCTGAGCGCAGCTGATTTTTCAAATTACCAACTCTTCGCAAGTTGCGTGCGATTCCGACGAGATTACACCGGCTCGACACTTTTTCCGCGAACAACGCCGCGATGGTTTTTCGGCGTTTTATTTGCGCCGCGCTCGCTCGGGGTTCATTGCTCGATATCGGATTGATCTTATTGTGTTTGGAAAGCTTCTTGGGGTTTGCAATTCGGGAGCTTACGGCGGCTCCAACTTCCAGATAACGATTCGGATGAAACATAGCACAATTGTTGTCTGATTAGCTGAATGTGCGTTTGATACGTCTCGTTGTTTCAAGTTGGATGGAAAAATCGAATCGCGAGTCGACGAAACGCGGAATTACCACTTGACCTTTGGCAGAAAGCGCGGCCTTCGCGAAACCGTGAGGCTGTAGAGTCATTCGTGACTTCATCGAAATGCAAATGCCTCCTCGGGGACGCGTTTCTGCAAATTGATCTAGAAGGACGCAAAGCAGCTTAGAATAAAGTCGCATCGATGAACAAGATCCGGCACTTGTTACGCGCAATTATGCAAACTGTCCTACTTTTTCCTGTCGCCGCATCCGATGTCGCGCAATAACTTGTTACGCGGGATTAGAGTCGAGGGTGAGTTATGCCCAAACGCAATAACGGTATTATTATATATGTGCGATCAATCGGTGCTGGAAAAACGTTCCTTCTGTTCGGAGCAATTGGACATTCGAGACGGTCTTGGGGGTAGGATTTCATTGAGATTTATTCGTTGAAACGTAGTTATTGGTTGGAGTTTTTGTTGTTGCATAAAGACTTAGTAATGTTAGGTCGATGATGTATAAAAATGTAATTGTTAGTGGTATGATACACTGAAAGAAATTTATTGCAAGAACAGCTGAATTGGGAAGCAGTTTTTAGTTCTGGTGGAAAGTAAACACTACGGTACATCATTTTTTGCTATAAAGTGAGAAAAAGTGGGGTAACTTCGAGTAAAAACAACTTCTTTTTGAGCTGAAAACCGACAGAGGTTATAACAACTCTGAAAAAGAGTAAAATCAACCCGAAAAAGGAGTAGAACTCCTACAAAAATAAGGAGATTTGTAGGTTATGTTACCAAGATTATGTCTTACACCTTTTCCGAGTTGATTTTACTATGTTTTCGAGTTGTTTTGACTTTTGTCTGTTTTCAACTCCAAAAGAAGTTGTTTTTACTCGAAGTTACCCCACTTTTTCTCAGTGTACAAGGGAAAAAGATGTACCGTAGTTTTTATTTTTCATGAGAAGTAAAAATTACTTCCAAGTTTAGCTGTTTTTGCGGTAAATTTCTTTCAGTGTATAATAAGGATTGCCGGTTACAGGTCGAAGCCGGAATTTTTAAGTGAACAGTGCGCAATCTAAATATTTAAGAAACCGTGGTATAAGAAGAAATTGGTATCATCAATAATCAGGCAAAAATTTGGTTTTTCGGTACATCCCAAAGTTTGTTTGCAGACATTTTCGTATTTGGATAGAGATAAAGATACATTAACAATTTGTTTAAAATTGCATATTAGTTTTATCGTTATTTCGTAATTTCCTATCTCTCTTCGAAGGTGTTGAAGCATTGTTTTGGCCTTTGTTTATTTTGTAGATTAAGGAATTACTGTGCTTTCACATGTGCCCTGCTGTCATCACATGATGTGGGTGCACGCATAATAATTAATTACCTATTTAAGTACGGTTTTAGTTGGTCACTAAATTGCATATTTTAGTGACAATGTTTCGATACCTATTCAAAGGTTTCATCTTTTGTTTGTGCTAAGCTGGGTCATAAAAGAATCGCTAGTGAAAGAGTGGAGTGAGATTAGATTTACAGTTTGGAAATTTTATGAAACGTTTAAAGACCGTTTGCGGTTTTTAAACATTTGAGGCCGTTCCTCCAAAATTTGTTTTTAAAACTTTTGTTTGCTGGAAAAATAAGTGTTTTATTTGAAGACTGTTTAGATATACACTGTTGAAAAAGACCCATAAAATTAAGATACTGTTTGGAATCGTCTTTCAAAAACGTATTGTAAATTCATTTTATATACCGCATTAATATACTTTTATTATTAAATTAATATATTTGTATATTAAATTTAAGACACGATTATTAAATTCAATGCATAGTTATTAAATAATATATTAATTTTAATATCCATATATTAATTTTACAAAACTGGGTATTACATTTAATATACATGTATTTTAAATGAAAGTTTGCAAACATTTTTAAAAGTGTACTTATAAAATGTCTTTTTCAAAGACACTTATTTTTGTAGTGTTGGGACTTCTTACCTTCGAAAACTAAGATACTTATATTAAGACATAGAAGTCAACTCACACTTTACACATACAATTGATTACAAAGCCAAATACTGTGTAAATAGATCTGCCAAACAACGAGCATCTTTGTATATTGTTTGTATATCGAGTTACTAATTCGTTATATGATTGTGTTATTTGTAAAACGAGGTCCATTCTTGCCGTTATCCCATTTCGTTCCTGTTTCCATTTCTGTTTCCATCTTTGTGAAGTTATTTGGGCGTATGCAACGACTGTTTTGAAGATTCGCAGATATTTGCAGAGGATTGAAGATTTTATTTTATTTCGTCGTTGGAGGGACGAAATGGATGTGAGACGAAATGGATGGGACGAAGAAAGAAGATATTTTTGCTTTTGGTTATTCAGAGTTCATGTTATTTAGAATTAATTAATTAATGAATAATTAATAAATTAATAATTAATTAATTAATAAAAAATTCGTTTATTTTGAATTTTATTATTATTTAAACTCGTTTTGTGTTTTCCTTCGTTTCATATCGCGATCATTATTTGTAAAGATGAAGTAGGCAATTTTTTATCAGTTTGCATTGGGTTATAGACATCATAAACTATTAGAAAATTGACAGAATCGGATCGTCTTGAAAAATGTAATTTTGTATTTTATTTGCAACGTGTTGGTGTTAGTATAAAGTTTTAGTCAACAGTTTTAGAAAAGTTTTTGTCTTATATATAACAATTGTATTTATCAATTTAATTTTGTAGCTTAATAAAACAGAACGGGTTTTGTTATGATTAAAAAGTTCCATCAAAACAAAGTAAATAAATTTGCCGAATAATACAACAATGGCAATAAACGATATGACTGTGTGTAAATAAATTCACTTTAATCTAATTTCACCGAAATCAATAATATTTCTAATTTCGCTCGTAAATGTGACTTTGATCAGCTTTGTTTTGCAATCACTAATGTTTCGTCACGTTGTCCAATAGAAAAGCTTTTTATTTACTTTAATTATTTGTTGATTTAAATCGTAAAAGGATTTACTGAATTCAATAAATTTCTATTGTGTTTACATCCCATGACATTCAAGTTTTTATTACAAACAGATAAAATAACTCTGTTTTAAAATAGTTATTAGATTAGACTTGCTCTATTTTTATGGCTCATTATTGAATATTCGATGTTTAATTTTCATTGCACGTGTGGAAATTCAATTTAGCGTGGAACGCGAATTGAAATGATTCCTATCGCGTGACCAGATATCCAAACGCATTTTAAATTTACTTATTTACAGTCGGCATAAAAAACATTTGAAAAATATTTTCTTAAATCAACCTGAAATTGTTATTCGTGGAACAAAATAGTACTTTGTTTGACGTATAATATATGTTAGGTATTAAACTGAATCGCGAACCCAATGCAACAAAAAGAATATGCAAACCCATTTCAATTGAATACAACCGCCACGCCATCTACGCTCGAAGGTGTTTTTTGTTTCCGAAAAATGGATGTCAGTGGAAACAACAAACCCCAGAGAAAGTAAAATGGTGTTATGATGTGTAAGACAGAGATACAAAAAATAAGTCTGTGCTTCTAGGGTTAAAATAAATGCTGCTATATATAAAAGAAATATTTAAAATATAGCAGCAGTTACGTTTTCAATATGAAAGCAGATTTTTTCACTGATTTTTATTTGTAGTATGTGACATATGTTTGTTTTTTGGTTATTGTTTCCTCTAATAACGGCTTTGTTTATTTATTTCTTTGTTAGACCAAGCCAGTTCACCTCAATTAAATGTTTTATTCTGTATGCAGCTCAAAATAAAAGTAAGACGCAGTAATGGGAATTTACAGTTCACATTCTTTTATTCAGCAAAATGTGTTTATGTTTTTTATTTCACATAATTTTTTTTGTAAATAAAATCAAAACTATATTAAGCTGAAACATCAATCGCTTTTGTCAGAACTAGGAACTTTTTAAATAAAATTGTCGCAACATGATATTTTTATTGCAAATTGATCAGAACATTTTCTTACTCTGGGAAAATATTGTGATATAAAAAAATGACGTTTTGAGGTTAATTACTCGTGTGGCGATATTTTGATTTTGTAATCAGTATCAAAATATAGCAAATATATTTGAATTAAATATTGTTTAATTAATTTTTTTTAATTGTATATGCTTGGCGAAATTTGCATTAGATTTAATAATAAAATGTATTTGGTAAACAAGTGTATGTGTCAATAATTATTTGTAATACAATGATTGTATTACAAAAATTATTTTGAATACTAATGTTAACTTCTTTTCTGTTAACATTAGTATTCGAAATAATACTAAGATAATACTAAGTTCTTACAACTTGTCGAAATATACGAGTTATAAGAATAATGAAAAAAAAATCAACTTATATAAAGTCTCGGAAAGTTAATCTATTTCCTCAAATACATTTAAAACATTAACTGACAATTTATTCTACTTTCCCTCCGCTATAAACAAACCTTTGTTTGTTTACACAAACGCGCGTTTATACTTATCGCAACAATAGTACTTGATGAATTGTGAAATTAGTTTGAGCGCGCGGACACATTGCATCGAAGCCGATCAGATATTAAAAATCAATACCCGCGTGCGCGAAATTAATTCCGAATTAGTCTTCCATACGCCGAAACCGAGTTAATCTGTCCGTTTCGCGACAGTAATTACGTTATTTTAAAAATTAACGCTTCTAATTAATCGACTTTTTCCGATCGTGTAATTAATTACCGCAACACAAATACTTTATTGTTTTAATCCACCTCGTGTGCTGTCGCTAATTCAATAATTATCTTCTAAACATAAAGTAAGATGAGTACTCTTAAAAGTAGCCAAAACTTAAAAAAATGTCGAATAAAAACATCGAAAAACAGCTCTAAACAACTGCTTTGGATTAGTTACCTAATTACACTACCTACACTCGTCTAAGTAACAATTCTAACCTCTTACAAACCCGAGTAAAACAGAATTTCTAAATGGGAATTTTTTTAAATCAAATTTTGCTCAGTACATTGAGAAAAACACGAGCCAGTTATCGTAATGAAATATTTTTCATTGTTTGACGTTTCGTTATGTTAACCGAAATTGCTCGTTAAAACAACCGAATTTTCGATTGCCATTATCGATTTATGAGTTCGGTTACCGTAACCGAAAATTTACGTTGATTTTATGGACAACTGCTCATTTTTCATTAAGTTAACCGAACAGGTCGGTTACCAGAACCGAAGTTCCATCTGCGCATGCGCGTAAACTCGCGACGACACGTTGTTTTGCCGGTTAGATTACAGAATCCGGCGCAATGTTTACATTCATTTTATTATTTGAAGAGAGATGAATCCGGAAAAAGTTTCGTTTCTTGTTTCTCCACTATTCTGACTGATTTTGTTTTGACTTACGTTCGAATCTTACTAATGCGCTGCGGTACCACGTGGTAATAAACTGACGGTCGGTAAAACAGTGACACTTTAAACACAAAACGACGCCTCGTTGTCGTAGATTTAACGCGGACAAAACGTTGAGACAGTGATTTCCTGAATTGGGGACGTTACATTTGATTAAATTTATGTGAAATGTGTTTTTTGTTACGCCAGTGTAACAAACAAAACGCCTTGCGAGGTTAAATTCGAAAGAAATGACATTTGTAACGAGTAACTAACTCATTCGGTAAACACAACCGTTTATTCGGTAAATATAACCGCTCATTTGGTTGTCCATAAAATCAACCGAAAAGTCCCTTATCTTTACCCAATATTTTTCTCAGTGTAGACTATAGGAAAAAGATAAAAATCAGATCGAAACTAGTTCCAATTAGTTTTTTTGCACACGAGATTTTGTCCTCATTTTTGGATTTTCATCTCTCTGCAAAACGTGATTCGTCGCGACGAATCGCCAGGTGGCGCTCGTTTTTCGGTCCGACCGATGACTCCGTGCGAAGCTCGGCTTTCGCACACGGCATAAAATATTCAAATTTGATATTCTCTTCGTTGCGTGTTTGAGAAGTCGTAGATTCGAATTCTCGAACTGTCAAAGCAAAACGTTTCACGGGACGACGACTATCGCTTTATGTTCAATCGGTATCCGGACGTAGCATAGGGTCTGACACTTCAAAGGCCTCCGCTAAATTGCGAAAAGCCCTGAACGCGCAAAACCAATAAGCTCAAAGCCGGGGCTGAAGTCCTCTATCGAAAGAAGTGGATCTGACTCGATAGAAAGGTTCTGAATAGAAATCCGGCGCCATATATAATTCCTATTATTCTTCGATTTCGAACAATGGCAAACCAAATACCGTTCGATCATCGACCGAGGACGCGTCGCTATTTCAAGGCGTCACTCGTTCTCGAGAATGGTCGGGATGATATTACGATAATTAAGAGTAATTAAGGAATCGCTGCTGCATTTTCTAGCGACCATTGTAGGCTGGAGTTTTAGTTCCGACGACATTAGGGATTTAGTCGAAGGAGATATTTCAGCGACAAGGGAAGAATTGATCCGATAATTCGACGCTTTGGGCACCCAAATCTGTTTAAGGATCCACCGTCTATGGTGTAAATATAACGGGAATCGGGAAGTCGCACTGAAAATGAGATGGTTAAAGATGAACATTTTTTAAATCAGAACAGGGCGAGTTCTTATTAACTTTCAAAGTTTAGCGGTGCAGAAATAGAACTTTTCACTTAACTTGAGAGAATTTTATATGAATTTCGACATTGTTTTAAGAGTTGTTCAGGTCTGTTCTTGCTGGCTACTTGATTTATTTACCAAAATGACCAGTCTATCCTCTCTTCCGAAAACCCCTTAACTAATCAACGGGATACAAAGCAGGTTTCCGAATCGCATAAATCATCTCTTTTCTATCAAAGCCTCACCATACGCTTTTACCCACAATTTTTTCAAATTACGCAATTTAACTTTGTCCCTTCCTGCACCCGGGTCCGCGCGTAGTTAACCTTCCAAATTATTCCAGCCCGGCACCGTGCTTCATTCGTTTGAATCGCGCAGTTTCGTTAACTTTGCGCTAGGAACTAGAATGATGAATATTTCGTAATGAACGGCGCACAATAATAACGACGATAATGGTTCGCTCGCGATCCGACGCGGAAAACGCGACGAAAACTTGGCCGCCGAAAGAACAGCCCTCCATTCCGGTGTCGTTTCAGTATCGACGCTGTAACCAGATTGATTTAGTTTATGTCAACAAATTTGTGATTAAATTATCTTCGGGAATCTCATGTATACAAGTAGTTACCCAAATGGTTGGCTCACTACCCATGTCCAAGTTCTCCTTTGAGACCTATCGAATTTGCTGCGAGCCACTCCGGCGCGTCGCCGTGTCTACCCTTTTCTTGTCTATCCTAATTTCCTTGTCCCGCGCGTGTTTATTCTGTAAAATCGGAAACGAATACGGCTCGGGTCCAGTTGATTATTGGATTACACTCGGGCCGCGCTACACGTGGTCTCATTATATTTTGATTATCCTGTGAATATTCATGACACTTAGTTATTCAAGGTGCTCGTGTCGGGATCGCCGGGATGGCGCATGAATGCCCGAACGAAAACAATCGCAGGTATAAATAATGACAAGCCGGCTTATGTTTGTTGCTGTAAAATTTAATTGAAAGACGATTTAAAGTGGAGGCAAAGAGACGAAGGCTTCGTCGGAAATTAGGTGTAAGTTGTTGGAGCGAAAACACGCGGTAATGAAAGGCAAACACGTTTCTTTTGCAGGGAAGTGTGGCCGGAGAATGACTGCTTCGGGAGTGAAAACATGCCGACCGAACAGGAGTATTTGGCACTGCGGCAGATTTTCTTCGCGGATCTTGGGGGTGAGTGATTATTCCACTTTTTTGATAATATAATGTAAAAAAGTGGAAAATTCCATAATATATGGAGTTTGAGGCTACGGAGTGAGTGTAATAGGTAACGGAGTGAATACTGACACTTTAATGGAGTTGAGTTATTTTCACTCCCAATGAAGTGTTATATGAATATTGCGAGTTGTTACCTAAAGTCACACTTTGCGGTGTTGATGTTTATTGTGACTCTCAAGAGTGTCATATCATTCGAAACTGACATCTCGCGGTGCGATTCTGAATAGCGCGCATGCGCAGTATGTTCATCTGACGGCATGTACAAATTCGTATAGCGATTGCCGATTTCGCGTTAGTTTCGTCCGTTATGCCGGTTTCTTTTCGAGTGTAAAAAAAGTTTGCTACCGCAGGAAGAAAGAGTGGATTAAGGTTATATGCAACGAGGAACAATCGAACTCAATCGTAACCTTAAATTCAACTTGATCAACAATCACTCTCTAACGATTTATTTTACACAAGTGACCTTTTCACATTCTGAAGTTACACTTTAACTCATAATCAACTCCGTTACATTGATACCTCTTTGTCATACCATTAAAGAGTGGACCTGCTGAAACTCAATATTGAGTTGATATTTAATTTTATGGAGAAAGAAATTTAAAAGTTTTCTATTTTTTCATGGAGTATTATAGGACAGGTTACGGTAGAAATGATTTATAATGATTTATGTGAAAATAAAATAAAAAAAACTGATCAAAGTTTGAGTACACTGATAAAACTCAGTGGTAAAAGTTACCACTTTAGTTGTACGAGATACCACTTAGTTTTCTCAGTGTATGAAAACGATATATGAAATGATTAAATTGGGCAAGGATGAGTAAATTCGCCAAATATTAAAACTGTATTATGGCGAAAGATAAAAGCGAAGGGTGTTGGAGTCGTTATCTAATATTCTCCGAAATGACCGTTGCAGAAATAGTCGTAATCGCATTTTAAGGCTAAAAATAAATATGCATGAAGGTACTTACGCCCTGGTATCTTCTTGCACCACTCTAGGAATATTTTCTTTGGAGTATAAATACGATACGCGCACCCTCGTCAGTCTAGTTATCTCGCATAAATCGTTTAAGCGTAGGGTAATGAAAATTGTTGTCAACGATGAAAAAACAGGGCGACATTATTAACAGGGTGCAACAACATTGGACGACATATAGCCCTGATAAACTTTTGTGCCGAAATCCGATAAGGTTTTCAATGAAGGATGCGATAACTGAAAGTTTACCTGCTTTGAGTATTTTGAACACATTGATGTATAAAATACTTGAGCAATGGCGGGCAGTTTCAAATAATCGAAAAATTATTGTCAGAGATTAAACAATTATTTAAAAAAATGTGTGTTGTGAACATTAAAACTTGATTTTGAACTGTTCAAGATTTCGACATTTCCAAACTTCATGTCGGAGCAGTTATGTTCTGAAATTTTCGCTGTGGCGCGGTATAATTGCAGTTTTAGGCATGAAATTAATTTTGCGGATTTTAATGTACAAATTCATATTCCATCGTAATTTTATCTCTTAAAATAACGTCTGCTGCGAGATCTCCTGGAACGCGACTGTTGTGCCACGAAGAATGTTATAATTTTTAATTAACAAGCCCTCTTTAATTGCGATACGACTGTCGAAGTTTCGTTGCCCGTAAATCGTCAGGACGGCAAATTAAATTAACTTCTTCGCGATGCCACGAATAACGAGATCCTGTAAGTTTCGGAATGTACGTATATCGGCGATCCAGATGTCGAAATGGCGCGTTACCCATTTTCGATGATCCCTTTAAATAGTTTTTCTATCCCTCTCGTAATCATAACGATATGCTCATTAAAAGAATATATGCTATCATTTATCGATACTTTGCCGCGTTTTAATTTAGGGTTTATTACTGAATTCTGAGCACCCATCGAAAAAGAAACTTCAATACTTATATTTTGATAATGTAAAAATGTTCAAATAATTAGGAAAAGAATATCCGAATATTCATAATTATTCAAATTTATTTGTTAACTTATTTAAATAATTCAAATTTACACTTTTGACAAACCTAGTAAATGTGGATTCTAACGTATTTACATGATCATGGTAAATCAAATAAGATTATTTTAAAACTGCAGGATTTGCTGCATCTTCGAATGTCCCTTTTCAGACGTTAAAACTCCCCCCTCGTTAAAATTCCACGGTAAAAGCTCGAATTCTGCATTTTGCAGTTAAAAATGAACGCGTCCAAGACGAATGGCGCTGCTTGTCACAGTGCGTTCTTGCAAGAACGTTTTATAATAACTGGAACGTACATCATAACACAATTTAATTAAACGCGCCGTCGGCATTCATTCCGTGCCTCTAATTTATGTATGAATAACTGCGTTGTTTACCGGCGCTCGCGAGACAATGTTACTCATTCTTTCTATCCCGCTATTAGCTTGTCGCAAAAAAGCGCCGACTTTGTGATTCCAATAAATAACAGGCGCCGCTTATTGCCCGGATAAGTTTGCGGCCATTAACGGATGCCTTTCTGACGGATGTCGCAAGTTGGTCGAAAAACGCGCGTTTTCGCCCGGATTGCCGGGCTCGAATGGAGCGCGCGACTTTTAATCCGCAGTCGCGAATAAAGCGCGCGCCGCGTCGCAACAATAACAACGGGAATAAAATGCGAAAATGATATTAACATCATTGAACGTGACGCACGGCGAACCGCCGCACTTGATGTTATAAATTGCACAGTCGACTGACTCGCGACGAAATTCTATGCAAATTCCTTCAGTCGATATAGGAATTCTTGATTCCCGGCATTTATAGCATTGCAATGGAGTTTCATTTATATCGCGCTCGGTTTTTTATTCGCCACGCGATATCGAGTCAATTCGAATGTAATTTAATAAATGATATCTCATAAACGTCGATTTTGTTAGCGCGCGCTTTTTCTCGCGATTCGATGCGCTCGTTAGTACATTTTGTTTGCAATTAATCGGAATATCGGGGATCATTACTGACTAATGAGTCGTTGCGGCTTTTTTTATTGGCGAAGGTTTTATAGTTGCGTTGCATTACGATCACGTAAGGTCAGGTCGCGTTGATATTCGCGTTGTGACGTTCTGAGTTTGGTTTATGAAACTTTTTCTCTCGACTTTTTTGAGGTAAAAACGTGTCTTTGCGCAGAAGAGTGGTGTATTAAGGGGATAGCGTAGTTCTCTGGATTGAAAATAATCGATTTGTTTTTTGCATAATGTTAATCCTATAAGTGTGTAGAATGTGTGGCTTTTTGAAGCAGGGATTATTCTTAATTAATGTCCGACGGAAAATAAGACTGCTTCGCATTTTATGAATTTTTGTATTATGTAGATGAATAATTATATTATCGACACGATAAATAAATTAATTAAATAAATGTTGAATTCAGTATAAGTAAACTTTAAATAAAAATGAGCAAAAATTCAAAGGTTTACAAATTGCAAATATTAAAAAAATTTGCATTCTATCGGAAAATATAATTCTGGTATCTTTATCCAGAAAAGCAAAGACATCTTTAAGACATTTTTTTAGAAAACATGTAAGTATAATCATTTTAAACATTCTTTTAATAAAATCTTAATTTCTTAAACAATTTGTCGTTGCTTGAACAAAAGTTCATCATAAAAATGCTAGAAAATTTGAATCATGCCCTTTATAAACTTTCAGGTTACGTCGTAAAATGGTTACTTGAATAAATGAATAAAGTCAAACTTTCTTTAAATTCATCTCGGCAATAAAATATAACTCTGCTGCATATAATATAAATAATTATAAAAACTTTAATTTATTTAATCGACTTGAAAACGTGGGCATGTAAATATCACCGCAATAAAATTGATTATATTAATTATTATATACTTAATTATATTACTATATTTATTCACTTCCCTCTATTTTACTCGAAAATGATTTCCGCACAAATAACTAATATTTCCACACCACAGATAAACAATAAAAGGGAATTCATCATAAAAACTCGAAAAAAATCTTTAGCTATAACTTGCTGACCATATTTCATTACCCGTAAATCAGAAACATTCATCAAATTATAATCATGAAAATTTAACATGCCAAACGAAAAAAAAACTTATAAATCGTCGATAACCGCTTTTTATTACCCGTGAACAAATCAGAAAACTCGGAATTAAACCGTTCCATAATCACTTATTTATCAAACCCGTCACCCGAAGAAAATAATTGCAGCCAGCGATATTTCATTTTTGAAAGGCCCCGAAAACGTGATTGGATTTCTCCCACGCACGCGTTCTTTTTTGCGACAAGTGCTGACCGAGATTTGATCGCATCAATTGCTCGCCAGACGGTTCGGGAAATCCGCCGAGAGGTCACGTCGGCCGCGTTTAATTAAAATCGCCGAAAAATGCCATTAAACCAATTCCGGCCTCCATACTTGTGCCTCGTGCGCCGAAACCCTCGACGAAACAAACGAACGGGATTTATTTCGCGCGGCGACTCGCGCTGTCCGATTGTCGTGTAATTTTTAACTAACCCGCGCGACCAACAAGACCCGGAGACGCGTAAATTCACGTCGCCGCTTAAGCTCGTTCGTCGAACGCCGATATCTCCCACGTGCTCGCATCCCACATCGTTTCCTTTAAGCCTTTTAGTCCAATTACCTCGACTTCGCCTTTCTTCAGCGATTGCCGGATACTCTAACGGAGAATTGCGTTACTGCAGGGCTAACTGAGTTATTTCGTTGAGCCAACGAAACGGCAATAACGCGTCGTCCTGGGATGCAGGAAAAGTATAGAAAAAATAACCATACTCCACAAAAAGGCATCTATATGGTATCTATAATTTGTACACTGAGAAAAATAAGTGCTGATTTTTACTATTTAAATGCGTCCACGCAATTTAAATGGCGCTGAGATGATAAAATCGCTTAGCTTGCGATAGCGAAATTTCGCCATTAAAATAGTGGAATTCGCTATTTAAATGTGAACTTTCACCATTTCAAATATTAGAATTGCCAAATTTCGAATTTGAGGTTATGCCGGTGTAAACTAAAAAAGTCGAAAGATTTTGATTTATCGTGGAAATGTAATTTTGTAATGTTGCTGACATTTCTTTTACCCTATATTCAGAGTCTAATTGGCATTGCTAAATCAAGTAAGCAAACATTTACTTACTGCGAAAATGGACCAATATATGTAACGGACCAGATGACAACAGTTCACCATCGTGATAGCGAAACGAGGGTTTCGCTACTTAAATGGTGAAACTTTACCATCTTGAAATTTCGCTATCATTATTGCGCAATCTAGTTTTCTCAGTGTACATTTGAAATGTCTGGGTTTTAAATAGTAAAAGATTTAGATGCTAAACTAGTTTACATTCAATGAAACTTTATTAAAAAAATATGGTAAAACTTTATTACACAGTTTCTATTATTTCCGATGAATTTGCAGTGTATTTTTTATACCACGAAGAATCATTTTTTATTAAATGTAAATATTGCAAAGTTACTTTATCTCTCGTATTCTCTCAAAAAAGAAAATACAATTCTAGACGATATTGTAAAATTTGCTGTAATATTTTTTTCAATGTACAATGTAGTAATTTTTCGCCAAAAGTACGGTTAGTTATCAATTAACTTTTCCCTCGATGTTCTCTGATGCGGTATATTTTAGTTTATAAATGAAACGTATGTCTACTTTTTCGTTAAATAAATAATATTTGTCAACTGGGGGATTTTTCGTTTGCGTTTGGTGTGAGGTCTGTCGGAAAACAAGCGCGTTGATTCGAAAACGGAGGAGGGTCCAATTAAAGCCGTGGAAAAAGCGCGCGTCGCATTCGAATCAGCACCGTGGCAATTGGTAATATTATTTACACGACGAAACACTTGCGAAATAAAACGAAAGCGCAATTAAAAGCGAAACAAAACGGTCGTGGGACGCGTCGTTATTGAATCGGAACAATCGAATCGTGGTTTAATTCATTTGACTTCTTCTGCCGTGCGAGTTTTAATCGCTCCTTAAATTGAGATGGTTCTTAGGATTGACAGGTGAACTGGATTATGAAAAGGGGTTTAATTGAATGAAAACCATGCTTGCCAAATTTTGTCAAATTCTGCAATAATGTATCAACTTTATTCAATATTCATGCGGAGTTTACATTATTATTCCGTAACATTTCGAAATTTCATGTCACGTCTGCTGGATTTGTTGAGGTTACAATCGATGTGCGATCTTAATTTTTTATTCGTTTAGATTTTACCATTTGCCGAGTTAAGGTCACATTATAATTATTTTAGAATTACTAATTCTGATTTCTCAAAAATAATTTACTATTGAAATATCTGACTTAGGTAGTTAGCATTCGCAGATCATGAGTAGAAATGATATCATTAGAAAAACGAGTCCCACATAAATCTTAAAATAAGAGGTTAAGAGGTTAATCTATCTTTTTAACCGTTTTCTACACTGAGAAAACTAAGTGGTAAAAGTTACCACTTTAGTTGTACGAAATACCACTATATTGGTACGAAATAC
>JABFPB010001102.1:0-27913 GCA_022817645.1 Ceratoteleas bidentatus | reverse complement strand
TAAAATTGTAGAAATGTTTCAGTAGATATCGAAAAAATATATATTCGGTATTTTGATATTAGAACATATATATTTTAGAATAGAAAAAATATTAAGAAAGATGGAATCGTTGCTCTTGTTAATAACACATGTTACTAACAATTCTTAAATTATTTGTATTTCAAACAATTCATTTCATTTCCTTCATTAATATTTTCCAGTTTTCCAGTATTTCTCGCAAGTAAAATTTCTTGCAGAAAAAATCAATAAACAAATTATGTAATATATACTAATATTCTGATTCAGTTGAAATGAAGTTTTATAATCTATATACCTCAATGCATAAATTTACTAAAGTTTGCTAAAGTGCAATAAAAAATTTTAATTTATAACTATTATTATATATTTTTTCAAGTTACCTAATAATTAAACATTAAAATTGTTCACCCGCATACTTTATTAACCTATATACGTCAGTTGATATGAGTGCAACTTTATTAATTGTTTTCTCGGTTCATATGTGATAAAGTATTATTTTTTAATGTAAATCGATAGAGTAACGTTAAAAAACATTAAATCTACTAAAGAATACATACATTAAGTAATTCCTCATTATAATCTTTACCTCGCTTTTCTACTTAAAAAACCCTATTTTTGGTTAAACATTAAAAAACATTTAATTCAAAAGCAAGTTTGACAAGTTTAGCAAATGTCCGAAACTAATTTCCCGCCGCTCTGAACAAACATATTTAACCTTTATTTATTTGTAATTACAAATTATCAACCGTAAAGTAGAAAATAATGTAACCCCTCCGAGCGTGCAATTGAAATTGCCGGCGAACAATACCCCTTTCGTAAAATAATGAACATTTCATTTCGCGACGTCTTTGTGAGGCGCACCGATTCGGCCGGCAAAATGTAACGCGCAATTAATGCATTAATTGGCCCGCGATCGCAAGTAAATTTGCGACCTCCGGTCGAAATTTCGCGAAAAACTTTTATTGCTGCGCCAATCATTTTTCGCAGTCAAAAGCGAAAAGTCACGCGACGGACGGTTTCAATTAAAAATTCGTCACTGCGTTTTTCCGTTCGAAAACCGCAGTTTCGTCCACTTTTTCAGATCCGAAAAGTGACCCGGTTTCCTAAGTGCTATTGTTGTTCTAATCTAATTTACCCGGAGACAATTTGGGGCCATAAATTGCACGATAATTATGACACCGTTGTGCGCGCGGGTTTTCGAAAAAAAAGGCGAAAAAGAGAGCGAACGAGGGAACTCGGATGCGCAGGTGGACAGGAATGACTGACGCATTATAAATTAATCAAATTCACTCGCTGGCAACACAAAGAGCCGTCGCGTTCGTCTCGACCGAATTGTTTAACCCGCCGTCAATCTTCCATGAATAAAGAACTGGTCGTCTTTGTGAGGAACGTCGTTCGTGGGCAATTAAATTTGGACGATTAATGTAGTGTTTTTGGTTTTGGCCGTTCCCTTATTAAGGCGAAAGTCTGCTGCAACGGAATTAGTATATTTAATACACTGAGAAAAAAAACAGTAAATTTGTCGTCAGTTAAAAAGTTTATACAAATTATTTTTATAAACTTTACGACAAATTTACTGCAAGTTTTAGGTGATTTGTTCGATATTGTTCTAAATAACGTTTACTGAAAAACTGTATATTAAAATTACACAATAACTGTTTTGGATATCGATATTTTTCAATCCATTTATCTGTTTCAATCTATTGAACAAACCCATAAAAAGTTACAGCTGCCCATTATTTCGATTAAAAACGTGGTTTATTTTTACAAATTGTACGATTTCACATATTTAGGTAATTAAATATTTCCAGTTTACAGTATTATTAGAATGGTAAATGTGCAATCGAATCAAATAAATGCAAAGTTCAGCTGATTTGGCTTTAATCAAACGAAGTAAATTATTCCGTAGGGTTCGTTTAACTAAATAATTTAGTTTCGCGTTGTATACTTTAGCTCCAATTAAATATTTTTCTCGGAGTAAAAGGATTGATTATTGATTCGAAAATCGCTTTAACTTTAATAGGTTTTACTTTAGAATAAAAGAGTTTGTTTTTACACGAAAGGAATTTCGCATTCAATCAATCCTCTTTCCAAAATTTCGGTAGATCCAAAATTTTAGGTAATATCTTAGTACAGTAATTTAATAAATAAATATTTTCTTACATTTTATAGTACTTTTCTGGATATATTATTTTTTACATTTTGAGCAGTTGTAATATGTAATGTGAATAAAACAAGTAAAAAATAACCCTACTTCCTATTTGTAACATAACCTCAATTTCGAAAATGTCTTTTACAAATAATAGTTTAGGGATTGAAATGTTTCCATTTAAAAAAATAGTTTATGCCTAAAAAATTTAATAAAAACTAAACAATTTAATTTCAATTTTAATTTAACATTTGTTTAATTAAATAATTAATTTTTTATTTTAATTTAAAAAATAAAAAAAAAATTTAATTTTTTAAATCCGTCTAATGTAACCAGCTTTACGATAAATCAAAACAAAAAATGTCGAAAATGTCATCCGCACTTTTACCTAATCCGTTGCGCCGTCGCGGCTGCAATTATTCAGCCGGCAAGAATGCTAATTAGGACAATTGAATTCGAGGTGAGATAATTGCCGGGGGATAACTCCGAATTAGCCCTGGGAAGCCCTGTCGCTCGGTGGCCACGTGCGCGGCGTCACGCAGCGCCATCTGCGCGCGCGTTTAAAAATAACGCGAAAGCCCGCGCAAATCCGACCCCGCCACCAATCCATAATGTCATTATACGTAATTGTATTAGCAATTCAAAAGTCAATGTAATTAAGACCGCGGCTGTGTGAGGCAAGTGTTAATTTTTTTAAATGTTTTATTTTTTAATATTTTTTTATTTTTTTATTTTGTTTTATTTTGTTTTATTTTTTATTTTGTTTTATTTTGTTTTTTGTTTTTTATTAATTTTTTTAATTAAACAATTTAAACAATTGTTTTTATTTTATTTCATTAAATTAGCGAAAGTCGGCGTTTCCTCGACCCGATCTTGCGTCATACGAAGTTTAAGGTGAAATGTTCCGCGAGTGTTTTCGGTTCGAGAGGAAAACAAATTTAACGTCGAAGCATGAGAAAACTCCTTTTTCGGGTTAGAATGGGTAAACAACTCAGACGTTTGATATTTGTATAACTTAGTGTAGGTTTTCTATAGGTTAGTTTTACGGTTTTTTAGTTTAGAGAAAGTTATTCCATTTAAGGTAAGAAGATTTTGTTTTATAAGCATTTTTCCATTTTTTTTACACTTAATTCATTCATTTATAATAATTCAGAATGCGAACAGATGACTTTTCGAGAAAATAATTTTATGGTTAAGAAAAATTAAATTCTCGAATCTTTCTCTCACAAAGCCAAGTCGTTTATTGTCTTCGTAAATGGCTCGAGTTCTTTCGTCGAAAGTTTATTACAATAATTCAATTTTTGCAGTAACAAAGATTCTCTAAAAGTGACAAAATAGCCGGATTTCATTCCGGACGTCATTCGTTTATTTTTACAACCTTGTAAAGGCGGCTTTAGTTGCTCTGAATAAATGAAAATTAAATTTCAATTTTTCCTCGACGACTTTACAAGATGGCGAAGCAAGACACTGCAATTATATCGCGATGAGAATTTTTTATGAATGATTTCATTTAAACTTTTCTAATTAAAATACCCGAAGTACGAATCGAGTACCGATCGTCGCAAAAAGTGAATTAACAATTTCCTTCTAATTAATTGTAAATGGAAAAGACCTTGGTAAATCTCCTGTTCATTCTTTTATTCGCATAAAACTCCATCTTGCAACGGAAAATGTAATTGTGGATCAGGTTAATCAAAATAACGGGTTTATTTGTACGTTTTTAATTGGAAAGGGTATTACAGAATATCGCTATAATAAATGCCATTTTCCTACAAATAAAAGAACCGGCATGCAAAGCTATATGTATGGAACGATAATTTGATTTTGCAAAAATAGTTATATATATACGAAACGTGTCAACCTCAACTAAAGTGAACAATTAAATGGATGGAGCGTTAAACCCTTTAACCCTCTGTAATTAAAATTGAACTCTCAAATTGAAAGAATTGAAAAACCGCCTGAACAAACAAATCAAAAACTGTAAAAAAAACATAAATATACCCACGGAATTCGTCGAAAAATAGCTTCAATTGGAATAAATATTTATTGACAAAAAAAACATATTCACCGATTCACTTTAGATAAATTTGTGGAAAATTTATAGCTTCGATTGCGGATTTATAATTAAGTATCGCGTTTTTTACAAGCAATGGAAATAATGCGCGCATTCCGGCCGAATCAAGTCCGAGTTACAAACTTGCCACTTAAATATTTATCCCGCCTAAATACGAAATTGATTCGTCCAATTTTAGCGGAGGCTGCGCGCGCGGAATAAAGTTTCGCCGCGCTTGCTTTATTTATCGCGTAAAGACTGTTTAATTCATTGAACGTATCAACGCGTTTGCCAGAGGATAAATGCCAACGAATTGCGATTAATTTTTCGTCGCGGTTTATCATTTTGTCATTTCGTACAATTCCCTTGATTGAATATATACTTTGATTCTTTATAACAATTATTAATAATGTATTCATTATTTTTTAATTAAACAAAATTTCATCTTATAATGTATTACAATGATTGCGTTTTAAATTATCGTCTAAATAAATTAAAAAAATTATTTTTAGTTTATGATGGTCCAGTAATGAGTGACGCTCGCGACTAGATAGCAGAGAGGGGGATCGATCGCGTAATACAATTTCGTCGTTTTCAGTTTAGTGGGATGTTCGTTCGCCAGGAACTGAAAGTAGAACGAGAGCGATACACCAGGTGCGATGATCCGTGTAGAAAGGAGCGAAGACGAAAGTGCCGGGGCACTTTGCGCGCGCCGGCAATGCTTTCAGCGGGCAATAAAAAAAACGAGGCTTATTGAAAAATTGCAATTCATACGGCGAAATCCTTTCCCCGTCGTTTCCCGGATAAACGCGACGCAGCCATTTTCCGCCCGCGGGCCTTTGTCTCATCGATTGGCCCCTTTTTCTCTTTGAAGCATGGCTTTGCGACCTCGACGGGACCGCCATCTATCATGTAAATGCACTTTTCAATGATCCGCTTTGCCGGGCCGCTGCACATTTTATTGGGCACATTTCTCAGTCGATAACACGGAACGACGATTTCGAAAAGCGATTTCCGAAGGCTGGGGTGGGTTATGTGAATTTGAGGGATACTCGGTCGGTAATGTAGGAGCGGTTTTTCTTGATGTTCAGATTCCCTGGTGCGGATTACTCTTCGTTTTAACCTTCTTTAAGGTATCGAATATGAACTAATTGCTATCCATGAACTTGTGAACCTAATTCTGAATCTATTGTATAGAATCTGTCGGTAAGGTAGGTTCGATACCGATCCGACTCATAATAGTTAAGGTTCTCGATCGGTAAAGTCGACAATTTTTCTTAGGTTCAATTGTTCCTAACCTGACATTCGATTAAGGACCGAACCTACATTACCGATAATGTACCAAACTACATTACCGACAGAGTAAGGTATTCTGTCGGTAATGTAGGTTTGGTACCCGATCCGATTTATAATGGATAAGGTTCTCGATCGGTATTGTCGGGATATTTTTAGTGTCGAATATGTTCCAATCGTATCAAACCTCTCTTTTGCTTAAGGAGTCGAAGTACTCTGTCGGTAATGTAGGGAATTGCAAAGATAGTGAGATCTCGGTGTCATTTTGACCGATGATCGTCGACGAAATGTCGAATGTCAATTGGACACCCGACCTAACTGAATTGGGAACGGTTCGGCCGATAATGCAGTGACTGTCGAGCCCCTTAAGGAAACGCCGCGTCATCAATCTCCGCGTGGAAAGTTGCGCCGCGGATAGTGATCGCTGTTTATGGCCGAGTGACATGGCACGGTTCGCAAAAGTCACGTAAATTATCTTCCCGGCTCCCCTTTTACTTCCTCAAAACACTCTATTCATTCGCGACCGGTAATAACCGATCGCATTTTCACTTTTACACGCTCCCGTGACCAATGAGACGTATAATTCTGGGCTTTACGTCCAAATAAATTTCACCTTTCCTGCGATTTTGACCACCGTCGCATAATGTAATCGAATAAATTGGACTTTTCGCGGTGCTTACAGAACGCTTGTTTATACATCATTAGACATTAGTGGGTTCACGTAATTAGCATTATTAAATGTAAATCGAAATGTGATTATGCGAGGCGGATTATTAGCGATCGCCGAATAAATTCAATCAAGTGAGCCCGCGTCCGATGAATAAGTTATTGTCCAAAGATAAAATCAAGGCAATTACATTTTACGCGCCGGCGTTTCGCGTGGCTTGCTCGCGAATTTTATTCGATCTGTTGTAATGCAGTAATAGCTTAATTAGGAAGATATTTATTGCCGAATATATATTTCCGACATTTTGCAAAGTTTTCCTTAAATTTTTTAAATGAATATCTAGAAAAATGTTTTCTATTTGATTCTATAATTTCCCTTCTTTAGTATGTAAGGAATATATAAAAAGAGGAAAAATAGAAAGTAAAAGATGCAAAATATCTTGAAAAACATTTTAGGTTATGGTATGCCCTGGTTTGGTATAAGAGAGTTTAATTGATTGGTCAATTTTGTCACGATTTTTTGGAAGAATTATTCTCCACCCAATTTTGGGCATAAAATGTAGACCAAATGTCAGCGAAAGTCGATTTTATTTCCAGTCACGTATTTCTTCAATTAAGATGCATACTCGTATACCTGTTTCTAACCATCTAATAAACATAGACGCAGACTTCATTTGCGAGGTGCGTAAAACATACAGTGGGCCCCTAAGCCCGGTGACGGAAGCTCTTAGGTGTCTAATTGGACCATTTAGCATTGTGGAATAATTAAAGGAGACGAAACGTTAACCCCCACGTGCATACTCGTCACTTCTTTTATGTTGCTTGAGGTCACTATGGACATTAAGGTGAAACTAGAAATGGTTTCCTTTGGTGAACAAATTTAGGGCTGCTAATTTTTTTGTAATTGCTACATATTCATGGTTATAAGTCGGAAGATTCAATTTTATTAAGAATCTACCGTGAGGATTAAGGGGACACCGCAGAGGAAATAGTATCTTCGGCCATTTTCAATCAATCATTGGAATTTTTTTAACATTTGTTAGGGTTTGATAGTTAGTTTAAAGATTTGCTGAAAGTTGCAAAAGTTAATTCAGTATTTACAAATTATATTTAAAAAACTGCCATTTCTTCTTTACCGACGAAGTTCGTATGTACATTTACCGACAGAAATCTCCGTAGATAAAACAGAACTGCCATTTACTTGTTCTTCTTTACCGACCGAGACTGCTGTCGGTAAATCAGAACAGATCTCTACCTTAAAACAATTTAAAATCCATATTTTATCGTTTTACTGCACTACTGGGTTAAAAAACACAATGTACGATCATATTAAATAATCGCTCTACTTTATCGACAAATAAGAAACGTCTACTTGAAAATACTGTCAGTAAAATTCAGTCCTCCTTCATTATAATCATACTCGCCATCGATCGCTTCGAAATCCTACGAGTAACGCCAATTTCCGGCCGGAAGTTAATTCCGTCGGGCAAAAACGCGCCGGTAATCCCGCGTAAAATACCGCAGCCGCGTATCGCGGCGCGCGCGAAATTCAAATCGCGTAATCCGCGCGACAAGCGCAAATCCACTTTCATCCAAAAATGGAACCTACTTAGATAAAGTAAATCTCGTGGCGTAATATTTCTTCGGCTGTAAAGCGCGTTTATTCGACTCAAATGTGATTCAGGCGTCTTAACGCGCGCGAAATCGCGCGCTTTACGAGACGGGTCCGCGAGATACCGGCGACACGAAATTTTACAACCAAAATCGGGGCTGATGCGCCGGTAATTTTCGACGATAATCGAACGATGACGCCTCGTGGCGTTCGAGTTTTCGCACTTTTTGCACCATTTTACACTCAGCTGGCGTCGGAGTAATATGTAATATGGCGCAATAAAAATTACACTTATTGCGTAAATTTCTAGCATAAGAACTGCGATCGGGTGTTGGATACCTCAAATTTAAAATGTTACTGGAAATTTTGGGACATTCGTTTTTAAAGATATTTTATGTAGTAGCTGCGGTGTAAACTTAGCATAATCTTAATTTCAGTCGATAAGTCGGTAAAATCGACTTATTCATCAAATTGTATCTTTTTAACATCTTTAACCTCAATGTTAGTCGGTTATAATATTGCAATCACAATCTCTCAATTTTAAAATATCAGAAAGTCGATGTAAACGTACAGCTTTTGATAAAAACCTAACCTTATTCCCCATCCCTTCTTTTCATTCGCCCCAAATATTTAACCTCAATCTCGGTCGGTAATTCAGAAACCGTTAACTCCCTCAATACTCCCAAAGTTACAAAGTCGTTTGTTAAAATGCTCGCGAATGAACTTTTCGAATCTCTGATCAAAAAGCGTGCCTTCATCTTGCCAGGCCATTAAATTATATCTCAACATTATACGCACGACCTGAATAACGTACGTCTCTTTGAACTTGGGGTATCATCAAAACTTAGATTATAGTAGTACCATTGAACTTAGTTTCGAGGGAGATCAATGACCCCGCGGTGACATAATTCAGCCAATTCCATCAGAGGGAGTTGGCAACTTGGCGCAGCGCGCAGTGCGCACTTTTCCCGAACGCGCCGCCAGATGGCGCGCTTGGTTGTTTACTAATTACGCGCGACGCTCTTTGCCGTCGATTTATTTAGTCGGCGGCTTTTTGCGACCGGTTATTTTAACTTCACCGGCTGGCAAATCCTGCTTAGTATGCAGTAGTGCCAACCCCATTACCCGTTTCGTCGAATGTTCCGCGACTGAGCGCGGGAAACAAAAATAATTGCGCGGCAAAGTGAATTTTAAAATGCGTTCCGGTTTCGAACTTGATTGGTATTGATTTTGAAAACATAAAATACGCTGGGAAGAGCGCCATCTGCAGGGACGAATTGTGGATTTGGCGACGGGATTCGGAATGTTTTGTGAAGTTTTCAGAAATTTTGTTATTTTAATTTTTCATTTGTGTAAATCACATTTGTTATCAATAATGAACAGTAAAATAAAAAGAGGTTTGTATCTTCTTTTATAAAAAAACTGAACATAATTTCTTTGGCTTTTTTTAACGACTGCCGAAAAATTACCAAAGAGCCCTCGATAACTGCATCATTAAAGCGCGACTCTCGTAAAACCGTGCAAATTATCGGCAAATACTGGTTAATCGCAAAAAGTTATTAAGTTTGACGTGATCAAAATGTTGCACAAAGCCAACAATTAATGTGCATCGGGAAATCGCGATTTTCCGCGACGTGACGTTTATCCTATTGACCCAAAAAGAATTAATAACTCCGCGGGGAAATGCTTTTTTGTCGAAAATCAAAGTTTAACGTCACTTTCTGGAACCGCCGATTGAAATAAAAAGTATTCTTTGAATTCCAATGCTACAACGTCGACTGAAAAAAAGGAAGAAAAACTTCATAAAACAATGCAAAACATCCAACTCACATTCTTCTTGGAGAAATGTGTCAGTCATGATTTCCGGGAAAAGGAATTTTGATTTCATCGAAAAACCGGCTGTTTCATTGTTCTGCGAGAAAACGTCTTGGTCGATTAATTCAACGAAATTTATCGATCGATAGGATCAACATTTATTTCGATAACTCGATTTCTATGGGAAATTTCGACTCAGACCATAGGACCATTTCAAAAGAAAATTTAATTTCCCACATCTTTGGTCCTTAAACCCAACTCGGTTGGGACGATTCCTGGCGAGTTACAGCAAAATTAAAATTAAAATTTCTTTAAATCCCTGGTTGTCGTTAAGATTACTTTTCTACCAATCTTAACGACCCATTATCTCCTAAATAAACAAAAACAATTTTAATTAAATTACAAAACGACTTGTAAATGAATCGATTGAAAAAGGAGCACTTTGATCTGAAATTTTAAGCAAGTATTAATGGACGGAACTGAACGGAAAATATCGATCGAATAACAAGCCGGAGCGAAAAAATGGGTGGAGATGCAAAACGCAGTTGACTCGTGAAACGCGAACGTCAAAAAGAAAACAACGTATAAATTGAAAAGTGCCGAGGCGAATGAAGCGAAAAAAGCCGGGATACTGTTATTCAAATGTGATTATTAAATTATTTTATTCGGCGAATGACATTGCGTAAACGAACACCGGCGGTTCAGTCGGATCTTTCACAATCCGTAATTTTGGTACGTCAGCTTCTTAAAAATTTCATCAGCTACAGTGCGAAAAATAAAAGGAATCTTTTTTATGCGAATTGTATCTTTTAAGTTAGGGTTGCTTTTTCCAAAAATTTCCTTTGCAGGGAGTACTAAAGATGGGAAATTCATCTCACGAAATTCGAAATTTCTGTCAGAAAGATTTTTGTTTTCGAAAATTTCGCTTGTTCGCGATAGCTAACTTGAGAAAGTTCGCACAGTTAATTCAATCGGGCGTACATCATTTCTGCGCGGAAACAAAGTGATCGTTCAATCTCCGCATGATTTACGCATTTTGGGCGCATTAAAATTCGGATTCTAAATATTTAAAGGCTTCTCAATTTCCCAAAGTGCATTCTTCGTAATGGAACTTTTTGTTTGCCCCGAAAATACGAGTAAATCATTGTTCCCGGTGTTTCATCCGCGGTATGGCTCGATAACTTATTTCACTTGGAGCGTAACGTGCATATATAGTCGCTCGTTAATACTTTACTGCGGCGTCCGAAAAAATCCTGCGACATTCGAAAGTGCATTACTTTTGGCGGAAAAATTGCTGCGACCTTTTCAATTTGTTTTCCGATTTTTTGGGGGCTGTATAACTTTTACGATTTTCATCGTGGTTTTGTCGTTACAATTCTGACATGAATTCAAAAATACATATAGAGAAGTTTCAACGATTTTTTAATTAAAGTATTTCGATTTCTACTTGAAAGAAATGTTTGAAAATTTATGAAGCATTTCTCATTATTACAAAAAATCCAATAATGCCCTTAAAAAAAAAAAAAATAAATAAAATAAAGTAACACGTCACGTGTTCCAATTTTTCAAGGTTATTTTGTAATTAATGTCGATTGCACTTGATTTGCCAAACGATCGTGGTTATGAGAAATGCCTGGAATCGACTTAATTCTGGCTGAATGAACTCGATAGTACACTGTCAAGGCTTTGAATGCAAACATTCGGCGTGGCGCGAACGCGGGTACAATGAAACGTGCCCATTGAATTGAAATTGAAATGTCAATTTGTCATCAACTCCAAGACCTCGGGTCGAAAAAAGCGAAAGATCGCGTCCCCGAGAGACATCGGTGGAAATTGTATTAATCGACGACATGAAATAAGTGGATTTGCGTTCGAACAATCGGAACGCCGCGGAATTGTTGCTTTAATGAAATTGCGATCCGCGAAATTACGCCGATATTGTTTGATTTATGAAATTTGAACATTATAGGGAAATTATCGGCTGAATTTGCAAGGCAAACGTTATAATTGTAAAACGTGCCGGAACGTGCGAACTGTGTACGAATTGAAGGAAAAATCGCGGCGGTAACGCAATATTCATGAGCGGAGTTAAATATTTATTATTTATTACGAGTACATCGACTTTCGACGAGTAATTCGTGCGATTGAAACTGAGTGATGAACAGTTTTACGCAGTGTGCCGTTGGAAAGCGCGATAAATATTGTAATTAATTGTAAATATGGAGACGGAAAAGTTAGGCTTGTAATTCGCGCGAGAAAGAGTTGCGCGAAAATTCGGTTGGAAAGTTGGACGTTACAAGTTTGTTTTTAATGAAAATCAGCCAAACTTGGAATAATTCTTCGTCTATTCTTGGAGATTCAATTTTAACCGACTTTAATGATTAACGACAAGTTGAATAGTGTTTTAGTTTTAACAAAATTCAAATTTTACGCCAGAAACAAAGGAGGCTGAAAATAGTCGTTGGTATAAAGTTATTGTTTGCAATAAAAATTCCTCGATATTTAAAAATTATTACGATTTTTTTCAGATTCCACTGACATCGTCGTTGAAAAATAACGAAATTTAAATCTTCCCGCCAATAAGAATCAGTAAAAAAAGTAGAACTTTAATGTAATACTGTTTAAAAATAGAGTGCATAGATATATTGTCAAGAAAACTGTTTATTACCCATCCTAGAAACTTACAATATTCGAATTTTCGCGCCAAAAACGAGGAGTGGGGGAACTTAAGTTAAGAATAGGTTTTAAGAAATCATAAATTCAATTTAGTACTGCTCGAAACCTGAGAAAATACATCCATTTCTCAGAAAACTGCTTATCACCCCTCCTAAAAATTAACAATATTCAAATTTTCCCGCCAAAAACCAGGAGTGGGGGAACTTAAGTTAAGAATCAGTTTAAAAAAATCATAATTTCAATTTAATACTGCTTTACTAGAGCAAATATTTACATTTCCCAGAAAACTACTTATGACCCCTCCTAAAAATTAACTAAATTTAAATATTCCCGCCAAAAATCAGTGGTGGGGGAATTTAAGTTAAGAATCAGTCAACTCTCAAAATGTTACACCTCTCAATCAATATCTCTTCCTCAAAACTCGACAAATCTCCCGTTGCTCTCGATTTCCACGAAAATCCTTTCGTCATCGTAAACAATTTGTTCGCAGAATGCGTTAAGCGTAGTTGCGTGGGCGGATCGCGCGATGGGTGCGCGTTCGCGCGAAATTCATGCCGATTGATAAATAACGAAGTTACGAACCGACTTTAAATTGCAAATATTGTTTGCGCGTCGGGAGGATGAATGCGAAATAAGAGGAAATCGTCAATCACGGCAGTAATATCGATCGAGTTGGCCGCGCGTTTAACATTAACATATTTAGCCGCGCGCGTTCAAGTGCGCCGACACATAAATCCGGCGCGAATCCGCCGCCGAAAGAAATCGCTGAATTGCCGCTCGGCGTAGTAAAAAATCGAATTATGATCGAATTCGGCGAGGTGCGTGCGACCGAATGACATATTCTTGTGCGGATTAACGACGCCTCGTGGGCGGAAAGCCCACGCGGCATTTTCGCACATTTCCGTTCGCTTTCTCTCGCTTTTTATCCCTCGGCCAATCCGCTTTCTCTCTCTGTCGCTCAGCTCCGATTCGGTTAATTATTCGTATTTTCCGACGTGATTTCAGTATCGGAAAACAGAGGGAAAAGTGCGCAACTTCGCCAATTATTATGCCGATGAAACTGTAGTGCTATTTTTTGCCGCCAGGGGGACGGATGACAATGCAGAAAAGATGTCTCGCAAGCGTTTTTACTAAAAATATTAATCTAAAATGATGTATTGATGAAAAAAATTCGAATAGATAATTTTTAAATGCACATTTTTTCAATCGGGATAAGTGACTTTGATATTTACATTTTTGTACTTGGCCAGAGACACTACCGTGTCTCCTGATTTTTAGTTCCATTTTATTTTAAATTTTAAATTAAATTTTAAATTACCGGGAGGAATTTATTTCTGTTTCAATTCCTCAATCATTGAAAATTGAAGTTAAATTAAAATTTTGAATTCTAAATTTGGATTCATTTTTACAATGATGCAAAATAATCATAATGAAACCAAAAGGTCATTGAGAAAAACTTAAATGATAAATAAAAACGATCGCATATCACACTAGAAAATACGGCAATTTTGCTTGAAACTTTTTATTCATCAGATTGACTTTTCCGGATGTTGTGCTGAATTCGTCGGGATTTGCATCGCGATTCGTGTATATTTCCGCCTGCGATCTTGGGGCGAATGTTTGCGTTACAGTGTTAGTCGTCGTTTGAACATTCCGTATGATTCGTGTTGCATTTAGACGTGCCCGTTCATTTATTCGACCGATGAAAATTCGCTGCTGCTCGTAGGGAAACGGCGGTCGGGAGACGAGTGTTTCCGACAAGTTTTGGCGTTTGCGCTTGCCGCGCGCCAAACTTGGCGACGCGTGCAAAATGTTACACGGAATGCATGTGGTTTCGAAAAATATAATATATTCATGGAAAACGTCAAGTCCCTCAAGTGGAAAAGTTAGTTGCTGCGCCACCGGGAAATTAGGCTTAGCGTCACGAGTCGATTATTTCGGGGAGGGGTGTGGTTTGGGGAGATAGAGGGGAAATGTTTAGATTATTATTTGAGCTGTTTAAAGTATTTTTGATTTTGAACAGGTTAGGGTAAATTTTAATTAATAAGCTTTGGACACGAAAGTATTTCACAAAAAATTCAGATTTTGGATAATTATGGAAATACTTAAAAATTATGAAAAGATTAAAATTTTTTAAGTAACAGTTTTTAATGTAATAAATAGTGTAAAATATTTGTTCAATCCTTTTCTATTACTTGAAATAATTTTACAATTTTGACCCTCGACAAAATGCCTTAGAGATGTAATAAATGATTTGTTATAGAATGTAAAACAATTTTAGTTGCTCGTCAATTTAACCAAATTAATAACCATTATATTCGATGAGCTTTATTTTATGAACTCATTACATATCCATTTGCTTAATAAACAAACATATTTCAGAAATAAAGAGCAATTATTATTAACGATACATTTGCTTAATGATTTGCTTCCCTTTTCCCGTGTATATTTGATAAAAATTGCAGATGCACTTTTCTGAATCGGTATGTATATTCTCAGCAACATTTTGGTTCAAATAACCGATATATTTGCTTACCACAGTACCCAACAAATATTCAGTTAATAATTTAATTAATAATCAAATAATCTATCTTAATCAAATCTATGGCACGTGAAACGAAACGAAATATTAATTGAAAACACTGTGTGCATTATTTTAATTTGAAAATTATAAAACTATTATTACTTCATATTTACATTACAGAAACTGACAAAAACATGAAATCATTCTAATATGAATCAATAATTCATTGAAAGTAATATTTTTAAACAACTTTTTAGCTCAGTCATGAATGGTTAACCAGCTGTAAAAGAAGTTTATGAAGTGTTGCATTATATTTTATAATTAGTTTTATAATTTGCTGCATTGTGCATTATTTATAAAGCTTCATCTATTAGTGTTTACATTGAAATGAGTAAATGTATTATTATCCATAAAGTATAAACAGAACTTCAGTTATAAATAAGGTCTAATTTAAATTATGATAACTCAAAACAGAAAGTTTTCGATTAACCATGAGATGTTATAAATATAAGAAAAAATTCCAGTAAAAATCAGTTAGTCTCGCGTGACCTTCGCGACGCGTCACAAACAACTGTTTGTTTACAAAACGAGTAGTAAAGGAGAGGCGCGAATTAATTATTATAATTAATTCTTAATTATTATAAGAATCGGGGTGTAAATAATACAGTTAAATAGTAAAAGCAGTAAAGTTCTTCTGTTAGTTTTAATAACAGAATATTAAAATTTTTTTGTTTTTCGAAAATCGGTTCAATATCCTTTGTGAAACTGATGTTTGTTCCTGAATGTGCAGTAGCAATCCAAGTAGTAAGTCGAAAAATATTTTTGTTTGTTTGTTTGAAAACGCTCTTTGTTTTGATTGTCAACAAAAATATAAACGTCCGAAAAATAGAAACGCCGGATCAATAAGTTTCGGGGATAGAAAACAGTAGTAACATTATTTCGATCGTTTTTCAAAAAACAAATGTTATTGTCTTGCGACGTTTCTAGTGTTTATGTATTATTATTCCCCCAATGTAGTCACAACACAATATTTACATTTAATCTTAAAGTCCTTCGCTCTTATTGAAACGACCCTGGCATTATCAATGTGACATTGAATTGGATTCAATGAAATAAAAATAGAATTGATTCAGTATTTTGATAGAGTATTGTTTTGTTTTTTTTTTACAATTTGAATATATAGTCACATAAATGTTTCAAGTTTTCGTGAGAAAAGTTGTACTTCATCTGACGACTTGAGTTCCCGTCATAACAGAGTTCAGTTGACGGAATTACTTTAATGGGTTAAAAGGTAAAAGGAGAATTATCTCTATAAAATAAATGTAGTAGAATTGATGCCTCATTTCATATTGCAAAGACAGTGTTTTACTGTAAAACAATTTTGTTCTTCGATGCGAATACGATTTACAAATTCGATCCAAAACATTATTTATTCGAATTTCCAAAACTAATTAAACTTGTAAATTTTATTGAAACTTCATTATTAAATTATTTTATTTAAGATTTACTGTTCCCAGTCAAAAGAAATTTTTCAGTGACGTCACTGTGAAAAGACAAAATCATTTATGGCGATATATGGAATGGTTCGAAACATACCGCTATATATAAAACATATATGGCCATATAAAGGCCATATATGTTTGTCACTGATTTCCATATATTCTTTATTTTCAGAAATCCTACATTTTAATTTTTTGAAAACTTATCATACCGTAAAAATAAGTGACAAAAGTTATATGGCCCTCATATGGCCATATATGTTTTAGATATGTCCTTATATTTCCAACCATCCATATATTTTGTCTTTGTCATATATAGGACATATTTCATTTTAACTACGGTTATGCATAACCTTGCAAAAATTCGCATAACAATTAAACCCTAATAAATAACAGCATAAAAATTCGCGCATTTCCCGCCCCGAGTTTTCTCCCTTTCGCTCAACCTCCCCGTGAATTCCTCCCCGAATCGGGCGACGACGCGGGTAAACAAATAAACGGAACAGCCGAATGAACAAATGGCGGCGCGTAATTGGCTACGTCATTAGCCTCGCTTCGCGTACCCCCCCCCCCCCATTACCCCGCCGATCATGTCGGACACGGCGCGTAACAGCTGTGTCGCCGTTCGCCGAGAAATCGGCGCGTTTCGGCCGGATACGACGAATGCGCGACGTACGTGTATCCGCGGCTTATTGCAGGAAACGAACGGTTCATGCTCGGCGCGCTGAAACGTGTTGGCCGGCGTACGTGATAGGAACGCGGCGCTGCCCACTTTGTCGCATCCGTACGTCCGATTCAAATCTTTCATTAAACCGGGCTCCGCGGCGTCACGAGGCACGTTTCTTTCCGAATTATTGCGGCGTCCGGGAGTTCGCACGGACGCGAAAAAGGTCGACCGAGTTTAGCAGTTATTTCAGCGGCAGTCGTTTCGCTGCCGGGAAAAATTATATCGAAGCTCCAGCGAGATGGGGATGGGGTAAATGGAAGAAGTGAGGTGGTCTCGGTAAATCGGGGTCTGGACTTGAAATTTTAAATTGGAGTCTAAAATATTATCCAGAAAAATAGGATTAAAAAATACAGTCTAGACTGTAAAAGTTACAGTAATTTTTTGGGCTAAAATATCGAAAGTAAATAGAGAGTATTTTCAAAATATTTAAAAAGAGAAAATACTTAAATAGAGAAAGTATTTTGACATTTTTGGAGGGTTTTTTAGAGGTTTTATGCAGTCGATTTTGAGTGTTCTGAACTATTTACATTTTTCACATTTTTTTCACAGTTTTTACGTAGAAACATAATTTTTCCCCCCTCCCCCAATTTTTCATCCACAAAAACTCAATCCCGATTAATGTTCGCGCGAAATAAACATTTGAATCGCAGGCCACAACGCCCCTAATTATTGCAGTTTTCCGTGTTTTGCGGCACCATTTGTTGGGCGCGCGAACGTTTCGCCGGGGCAATTTATTTGCCCCCTCTTTCGCGCGGAAAGTGATTTTTAACTCTTTTGCATTGTAAATAAAATGCGTTATTACGCCGGTAATTTGGGGTTTGCAGTCGCTCGACGCGCAAACCCGTGTAAACCGAGGGTGCGCATATATTTTCGGCCGGTTCGTGTTCGCCTGTCTATCAATCTTGCCATAATCTCGCCCAACATCGACTCGTACTACAAAACGCCGATAAACTGGCGGCGGCTTAAGAGCGATTTTTTTCCATTCGCGCAGCCGGCCCTCAATTATAACGTCGATGTATTTCGCGAAAACAACGCGAAAAAGGAGCAAAAGATGCGCCGTCGGTTTTCCGCCATCGATTCACTTTCACGCGAAACCGAAACAACGGATTTCACGTTAATTAGCGATCGAATAATCCGGCGACGTCGGCGGCAGAAAATAATCTTGCGTAACGGAGAAACCTCAATCTCGCGCGTCTTAGATAAAAACCCTTGAAATGGCGCGTTGCGTAATGCGAGTCGCGAAAATGAAACGGGAGAAATGCATTTGTGGTTGGCCCGAAATTTTTGTCTTGAAAAGAAAAATGTTTTGTAAAATAAAATATCTTAGCGTTGGTATTGATATTTAAAAAAATTTTTTAAGATTTAAGATATTTTTAAAGGAGATTTTCTCAGTGGGCGATAATTTATTTAAATAGGTTATTTACTTATGAGCTGCCTTTGAAATTAGAAATTTTAACATAAATTTTTATAGATCAGACAAATATATCGATAAGAGCGTTTAATAAAACTCATTTCGGGTATTATTTATGAAAATATTTCAAATTAATCCCATCAGATGGCGTAGAAAATGATGTCTAACAAAATATTTTTCCTCTGCTGTCTAAAGCTAGGACATTAACATTTATTTAAATAACTAAAAACCGCTGTTTTTTGACAAAAATTTAAATAATGGACAAACGTTACTTTATCTCGGTTTGCATGATATCCAAATAAACGAACGTCAAAAATATAGATACCCACAAAAATTCAGTTGGGTAATTTTCTCCCAATCTCTGCGACGAGATAAAAAAGTTGTTACGAGGCAAACTCGTATTTTTATATGAAAAACTAACGTTTTCGATCTCTATGAAATATTGCGATTAAGTATATTAAAGGTCCTTTGAAACTGTATAAAAGCAGTTCAGTAAAGCTTTAATTTCCACAGAAAAATAAACGTTTGAATAATACCTACAAAATCAATGTGGCGAACCAGAAAATCTCCTACTTTAAAAAATATTACTCTTTTTTAAAAAAATATTCAGTCAATCCGTATCAATTCTATTCCCAAATATCATTCTTTGCAAAAAACATTATCTAATTCATTTTTAAATTTCAGTAGACGAACTGACCGACAAAACCGTATTTTTCGTAATTCGAAAATTGTTTTGACTGACAAAAAATGTGGCTTCGCAGTCGATGATTTTCCGATCGAAGCTGCTCTTTAATTTATTCGTTCGACGGACGCGCGATAAATTTGCCGGACGGTAAAATGGCGTGGGAATTTGCATCGCGCGTCAACCGAGAAAATTCGTCAGCGATTTATGAACGTAAATAAAGGGCTGCCCCGTAAATCAATTTGGACGATTGGTATTATACAAAGGATTGAGAGATCGTCGTTTTCGGGGAGAAGCTCGCGTGTGATCGCGCAAAGAATATCCGCGATTTTATGGATGGCTGGCGAGAAAATCGATTTTGCGATAGAGAACGTAAGTCGCAGTGGGTACAAAGCCGATTTTCAACTAGGCAATCCATATGTTTGCGTTTGAACGTGAAAGTACAAGGAACAACTGCGTCGCGCAACACAAAACAAATAAATCGCGCGACAATCCACTTGAAAACTCGCGACGGATTGAAACTTGTCAAAAATAATGCAAAGTCTCGATCGAATGATATGTATTTTCGCATTTTTCGAGCTACGCTCGCGTTGAATTTACTTTGCTTGGTAAATAACGGGAAATTGAAGGGAATAAGTGTATCAAGCGAGAAAAGCGATGACTATCATTAACATGTTTGAATTTTAATGAAAAACTTCGTATTTCAAATTTCGCGCCATTAGGTAAAAGTGGTAAAACGATCTAAAAGTGAAATGTTCGAATTTTCCCAAAGTCAAAGTTGAATTTTTTTCAAGGAATTGAAAATTAAAATTCCCGTTTTCAAATTTACCGTCTACAGTGAAAATCTGGAAAAAGGAGCTACTTTGAAATTCAAATTTCCCGCCAAAACAAATAAATATTAAAAACAATTAAATAATCTATCCTTCCAACAAAACCACTTGATGACTGTAAAATAATTCCTCCTTTATCTCAAACTCAATTTCAATCTCGCCATTCTTTAATGAAATTCAAATTTCTCGGTAGTGGGGAGAGCAAAAGTTAAGAATCGGTAGGAAATATCGGTCTTTGCCGTCGGATTTCCGGAAAGTTTGGATCCCCGCGTCGGGAGAAATTGAACGCAAATCTGGTCGCAAACAATTCATATCGCAAAGCCGAGTGAAATTATTGCTGCGAGCAGAAAAGAGTCTGGCAAGTTTCGGAAGTGAAAGTGACGTGTTTACACGCGATATTACAATGGCGAACCGATTCGGCGACCGGTCGAACGAATTCCCCGGATTTAATTACGCGACCTAATTTAATCCTGTGAACGTGACTCGTCACTTTCATCGGGTCGCGACGATCCGTCCCGAAGACCGAAATTTTATGCCACTCCGCTTTTCAGTTCGTCCAATTAACGCATTAAGAACCGATTTTCCTTCGCGTCGGGTTTTCTTACACGTTTTTGCCGCCGAAAAATCGTATCGTAACAAAACACGATTCACTCGGCAGTCTCGTTACGCCGAGCCCAAATAAATATGGCGGAGTTTGATAAACCCGGAGCTTTGGTACGCGACGGCGAAATACCTCTCTCGACGGGATTTTCGAGAGCATTTCCGAAATGATTCGTTCAATAGATTCGCGATTTCATGTTAGGGGATTACGACTTTTCTTCAGAGCCATAGAGGGCATTTCATTTTTCCTTATTGCCTGATTGGTTAATCAATGAAACTTTATTTACGGTTGTTTATTTATTGAATTACTCGAGCGAGGCAAACGGGTCTTCAATAATACATATCGACGGGGTTTGTGGATTTGAATTTTGCCATTGTTGGAGTTGGCTTTCAATTTTAGCTCGTTCGAATTTGCCGCCGGGGAAAACTGGCGGGAAGGAAATTGGTCTTGAATTTAAGTTACGAGGAGGTATACTCGACATAACCTTAATTCTAAAGAATTAAGGTCAAGTGATTTTACGATTTAAAAATAAAAATGTCAAACTATGGTTTATAAAAGGGTTGAGTCGTAGTTTTAAAATTACGTTTTTAAGTTAAGAAAACTAGTTTATTATTATATCAAAAGAGATCAATACAAAATAAATTATTGACATCTTGTTTATAATATTCCAAAACAATTAAAATTTGGAAATATTCTCTTAAATTGTTTTAAACAAAAATTTATATTATTTAAATAATCAAAAATCTTAATTATTTAAAAAGTTTAATAATTAATTAAAAAACAGCCTTTAAAAATGAGCCAATCTTCTTAAGGGAATGCAATTTTTCTATCTAGTCAGCCATTTCGTTTCAATTAACCGGCGAAAATTCGTAGTTGCATTTCGAACGGAAGTTTGTCCGACGGAAAGCAGCGAAAGGGGATTAAGTTAACAAACAGGAGACATTAACGAGTATCGATTCGTAATTAAAAGAGCAAAACCCGACGATGAAAAATTCAATTTGCCGGGGCTAAGGGGCCATTAATTGTAACGAAAAGTTGGCCTTATCACTGCAAACAAGAATGCTGAAAAAGTTGTTTGGCCGCGCTGATATATTCAGTTGTCTTAATTGAAGCATTTACCTCCGAACACGAGCCGGGAACAAGCCCGATTAAAATAATTTCTGCCGACGAACTTGAAAGTACTAAGTGTACTTTAAGGAGAACGTCGGCGGAGGTGAAAAAATGTTTGCCCGAATGTGTACTTAAATCGCGGCGGCAAAGTTCAGGCGCTTTTGCACGATCGTGTTGACACGTTAGTCTTGCTCAATTGGACTTCGATTTCGGGCGTTTTAATTAAACGATGATTCAATTTCGTTTCTTGCGACATCGTTGGACCCGACGTAATCCCCCTTTTTCCTCAGATTTCTCGTTCCTCGATAACTCGTTTTGGGCAAAAACCCGCCGATATTAAACAAACCTATTAGCTTGTACTTTGTACATAAACCCTAAAATCATGAAAAGGAGGGAAAAAATCGTATGTTTTAAATTATAGTTATGGGTATCCAAAACACTTTGAACCCTTTAGCATATTGCGGGGATATTGTATTATACGACTGAAAGATTTGTAGTATTAAATCGTATCAGTTTTAACAGTTTTGTCAATTTAGTAAATTTGGCCAGTTTTATCAATTTGGTCAATTTTATCAATTTGGTCAATTTTATCAGTTTGGTCAATTTTATCAGTTTGGTCAATTTTATCAGTTTGGTCAATTTTATCAGTTTGGTCAATTTTATCAGTTTGGTCAATTTTATCAGTTTGGTCAGTTTTATCAGTTTGGTCAATTTTACCAGTTTGGCCAATTTTATCAGTTTGATTAATTTGGTCAGTTTGATCAATTTGGTCAGTTTGTTCAATTTGGTCAGTTTGTTCAGTTTGGTCAGTTTGATCAATTTGGTCAGTTTGATCAATTTGGTCAGTTTGATCAATTTGGTCAGTTTGATCAATTTGGTCAGTTTGATCAATTTGGTCAGTTTGATCAATTTGGTCATTTTAATAAATTTGATCAATTTGTTAAATGTGGCCAATTTGTCCAATTTGGTCAATTTGTCCACTTAGGTCAGTTTGGTCAGTTTAGTCAATTTGGACAGTTTTGACAATTTCGTTTGGTGCATTAGATTCGTTTTCTCGTAATTTATATTACAAGAAACAAGATACTAAAATACAAGTCATAATGATAAAATTCACCGAATGTAGTCATTTGGGTTCCCCGCTCCTTAAATTTGAAAAAAAATTGTTTTCGACGGAAGCGCTGTGAAATGACGATGAATGCGATGAATTCACTTTTCCGTTTTTATCGTTATTTTACAACGAGCTGATTGCGCTGAAAGTTGCATTGTGCGGTTATTTTTGACACAGGCGATTTCTTGTCGGAACGTCCGACGTGTTTTTCGGACGAAATAATTCGTCTATTTATTCGTTCAGAAAGTGAAATGGAACAAAAAGTTGCAGATAAACATGTCATATAAAATTACAGATTCGCGTCGGTTGTGAGATCGCTCGAATAGCCATCGCGTCACGCTCGCATTACAGTCACACGAGCAAGTAATTTATAACCGCTATCAACATCGTGCGATCTGTTTAACAGTGACCCGGCGTTTCGAATCCGCGGATTGTGAAATAAAAGAGCGGCCATTCATGACCGATGCACCGAGATTCGCCGGAATCATTTCGTTTCGATTCGACGTCGAAATTGACTTGTTTTGAATTCGCGCGAAATTGCACGGAAAAGCGATAAATTGATATTTACGAAACGAGGAACTTGCCATGAACATTTTTTTCTCGATTAAAAATATGTTTTCATAGGACAATTTGGAGTTTTGAAAACAAAAAAATGCTAATTTCGGAAACTCGATCATTTTTCAATTGAAAGGTAAAAGAAAAAATAATTTTGCCGCTTTGGTAAAATTTGTACAAGGAAACAACTTTTTTACGATGGAAAGAAATTTACATTGCAAAGTTGATAAGTTTTGGCGCGAAGTGATTTTCAGTGTAACGAAAAAGATTAATGTCGAAGCGTTTTGTAATTCAATTATCGAATTATTTATTGAATTTATTTGAAAAATCTTTGAAGTTGATCTGCATTGGATAAACTGCAGTTTGTACTTGTGTTACGAGCTTCTTTTTCAAGTTGATTTTTCATAATAAGAGTTTGATTCGATTCCATCGACGCAATAAGCGATTCCGCTTAAACTTTTACCGTCGGCAACAAAATATTAATTTATTCGACGGGTTTTTCCGTGCGAACATTCGGTCGGCGAAATTAAAATACGGCCCCGCGCTCACTTCCATTAAAATAATTCGCGTTTCGCGCCGTTAAATCTTTTACGCCGCAGATAATCTGGAACTGATGTTGACATATATTAAGAGGAAATTATGGAAATTTTCACTAACGCGTTGCACAATTGAATATATTTTATTCAAGTTGTGTTTGCGTGGAGAAAAATAATGCAGTCTGAGTGGTTATGTTTATACATTAGAACTGCAATGTTGTTAAAATACAGATAGGTTCAGAAAAACTAAATAAAATTGGGTTTAATTAAATTTACTTTGAATCGTTTTTGTAACTTTAACATTTGAATAACTTATCATACAATATCCGTATGTATTACGTGTGTTATCAGTCTGATTTGAGACTGATTTGAGTCTGATTTGAGTCTGATTTGAGTCTGATTTGAGTCTGATTTGAGTCTGATTTGAGACTGATTTGAGTCTGTTTTCAGTCTGTTTTCAGTCTGTTTTCAGTCTGTTTTCAGTCTGTTTTCAGTCTGTTTTCAGTCTGTTTTCAGTCTGTTTTCAGTCTGTTTTCAGTCTGTTTTCAGTCTGTTTTCAGTCTGTTTTCAGTCTGTTTTCAGTCGGTTTTAGGTCTGTCTGAAAAAAATTTCCCGCCACAGAAAGTAGTACCAAACTTGTTATTTGCACAATCGTAAAAATCGTTCCAAAAAGGACCGTTTTAACAAAAAAACGCCATCTATAGACAAAGGGAGAACTCGCCAGGTTATCTCCCAAACAAATATCCCGTTCAATTGAATCCACCTCATTGTTCAAATATAACATAACGTTTTTTTCCGCGGCTTCGCAAAGTAACTGCATTATACGTTGTGGAACGCGCAAAAATGTTCGGGGGAATTGGCCGAGCTTAATCCCGCGCGACTTTTGGCCCAGTCGCGGCTTAAGCGAAAAATCCGGCGGACAATAGGCGCGTAAAACGGCGACTTCAGAACGGTCCGAGTTTGCGTCAGTTGCAGATCGCGACGCTCGTTAACTGTAGGAAATTACCCGCGTTGTTAATTCGCAGTCATTAGGCAGCGGCGTAAACCGCTTTGTCGTAACGTTACGTTTCAGTAGCCGTTGGCGCAGCGGGAATGCGCGGAAATTCTGACGCTGCCGCTGGCAGCTCGTTACGGCCCGCATTCGTAAGGAATTACGCGCGTTTTTGGAAGTGCCATCGCGCGAGTACGTTGAACGAAATATTTCATTCCGATCGACCGACATGCGCGCATTTGAATTTCCCGCCGCAAAATGCGTGTGGGGCTATATCCACACGGAAGACGGGATACTGGATAATAAGGGCAAAATTAAATATCTAGAAATAGTTTGGTATATTTGTCTGTTTTTAATACATTTATTATGTACACAGCAAAAATGGTAAGATTATATGTGATTTTCCCTTTATGATGATTTTGAGATACTCGCATTTGGAGTTTTTGGGAAAATCAAGTTTGGTGTTCGGGTATAAACCGATTATATTTTCTATTAAGGCTTATTTTAAACTTATTTTGCGAGATAATGATGAGGTATCGAGAGTACCTCCTGTCAAAATTGGTCGAAAATGCGAAAAATCAATTTCGTTGTCGATTGGACTCAAAATGCGCTCAAAATACTCTCAGTAGTTTAAAATATAGCAGCAATGATGGATAAGTCGATTTGGAGAAGAAAAATGTTTTTTGATTTTTTCGTAGGGTACCCCTTTCAAAATTTGGTGAAAAACCGAAACAACGTTATTTCGCCAAAAACCCTTAAATTCTGTTCAAAATACATCCTGATACACCAAACGTAGTGGTTTTGAACTTGTAAAATTTGTTTTGTACAAAAATCATAATTTTCTACTTTTTCGTAAATTATCAGTTTGGTCAATTTTGTCAGTTTGGTCAATTTTGTCAGTTTGGTCAATTTTGTCAGTTTGGTCAATTTCGTCAGTTTGGTCAATTTCGTCAGTTTGGTCAATTTCGTCAGTTTGGTCAATTTTGTCAGTTTGGTCAATTTTATCAATTTGGTCAATTTTATCAATTTTGTCAATTTTATCAGTTTGGTCAAATTTATTAGTTTGGTCAATTTTATCCTTTTGGTCAATTTTATCATTTTGGGTAAAAAATTCGAAAAATCAATTTCGTCGATCAAAATCGAACTTCTTAAATGTACAATTACCCTAACGCGTGTAAAATTAGCAGAATCTTTTTATTTAAAATGCAAAACTGGTAAATAAATTGGCGCCGCCCGTTATTAGAATCGGAGCGGCGCAATATCATTCATAATCCGCATGATTATGCATGATCATGTATGAATTTTTTGTCGGAAATCATAATAATTTACCTCGCCGTGGTTCCTCGGACCGACTTATCCCGGTTTATGGAGCGTCAGTGTTCCCTCACCCCGCCTCCCCCTCCCCCTCGTATAAGTACTTGAACGAGAAATACTGTGAAAATATTCCTCTCCAGCAACATATGCATGCCGAGTATTTTTTTTTTCGTCGCGTTTTCCTCCTCTTTGGTCGGGCTTTTTTGCGACGGCGGAAAAAAGGAAGAGGAGTTATAAAAGTGACTTACGTACTCGGTAAATGTTGAAACGCTTTTCCACCTACTCGTCGAACTTCAAAGGAAACGCGCGCTTTTCAAAAGGTTTACTTAATACACTTAATGCATCGCGAGAGAGCGACTTTAATAGATCATGTATCCGCGGGTCGCGCTATTATGGGATTATTTGCAGCGCGAAACGCTAAAGACGCGCCTGAAAGGCACTATTTTGTCGGCGCTTTTATCGCCCGCGCGATTATTTTCGCGCGATTTTGTTAGCGGCCGACCTTTTTTTCGCGTAACCGAGGGTCAGCGTAATTCGATCATACTTTATTCATCGCCAGAAAAGGCGGCATTAAGGCGACTCTTCAGTCTCGGAGTTTGCGTTTTTTGTTACTTATTCAAAGGATGAATTAATGTGTACAATTACGAGCGTACGATTTTCGACAATGCGGACATTTTATTTCCGCCATGATTTGTTGATGACGTCGTTAAAAGGGACCGATTGAAGTCATCGGAGTTTGCATTTGAGGAAGTTTGAGGAAGTTTTTTACCGTTGACATCTAGACCTAAAATAGAACTAGCCAAGTGATGCCAATACAGAATAAAATAAAAAAATAAACAAAAAAATAAATGAAAACTGTAAAAATGTACAGTTACGAAGAGGACTTGATAGGGTTTAAATTATTATGTTATAAACAAAAAGAGATTTTTTTTATATATATGCAAACTGACAAATCGTTTTATACTCGATTTATATTCGATTTGTTTATACTCGACTTCCTTAAGTTTGTTTAAATTTTGGGGCATTTCACTATATCTGACTTTGATAAAGAACCTCCTTAAGTGGTCACAATCGCTGATTTATTTGGGGACTTTTTCTTAGGATCTGGAGAATCAGGTTTGCGAGAAGTAATTTGGATTTAGCGTTTTTAACAAGCAAAATACTGAGCAAAAATGACCGTCGTTAAGGAAGAGTTCGGGTTTGTTGGCGATGTCTTTAGCGAGCCGAACCAGTGTTGCCAGTGGAGTCGAATTCATAACAGTAAACAGCGCTTCGATCGCATATTGTCGTTTACCAAACACCTTGCGCCAGGCTCTAATTTAATGCCATAGAAAATTGAGCACGGTCGATGCAAATACACAAACATCGTTACCGTAACATTGATCGAATCGCTGCATTTCGCGCTTTTCGACGGCTTAACAAGCTTTCTCCAATTAAACACGAAAAATACGCGATATCTTTTCATTTGTCCTTCCTTATTTAATTTTCGGGATTTAAGCATTATTTGTATACTCATAAAATGAATTGTTGAAAAGTACAATACGTATCTTAAATGTTATAAAACATCGTAACTTATACAATATAACGTAACTTTTATAATAATTATCATAACATTTGAAGTACACGTCGTAACTTTTACCATACAGATCGTAACTTTTACCATACGGATCGTAACTTTTACCATACGGATCGTAACTTTTACCATACAGATCGTAACTTTTACCATACGAATCGTAACTTTTA
>JABFPB010001101.1:0-27935 GCA_022817645.1 Ceratoteleas bidentatus | reverse complement strand
CACCTCTTCAGAGCTGTCAATAACAAATTTCTTTTATTTTAAGCGTTGTTTTGTCAATCATAAACAACGCTTTAAGATATAAATCTTTTCCGACGTCGCCGTGCCGGGACTCGTACAGCGCGGCCGCGCACCACGCGAACACGGCCCAGTACGACCCGGGCGCGAGCGCGTACAACATGTACCAGCACCTACAGTACCCGACCCACCACTCCCACAATCCCCACAACGGGCCCGCCGCCGCGCTATTCACGACGAACCACCACGCGAACGCCGCCGTGCCCGGCATCGCGCCCGATTCCAAACTGTTAGTGACGCACGGCAACAATCCCAATTCCCCCGGGTCCCAACAACAGCAGCAGCAAAAGCCGAGGAACAAGTCGAGAACGTCCGCCGGTAAGCGGCAAGACATAATAATGCCCGTTTTACAGAACTACCGGGGTCATTTTATACCTTTCCGGGGCCAGGGGCTTTTACGTTTCACCTGTCTCTTGTCTGGTCATCTTGAGATCTCTCTCAGACTATTACTGCCTTGGTTTTGCATTTTTTGGTTTAATCGAATGGGAAAGGAAATGTTTGTAAATAACGGTTTTTTTGTTAGTGTAAACATGGGGTTGTTTACTTTACGTACGTAAGTAAACAGTGGTTTGTTTACTCCAGAACATAGATATACATTGGTTTGTTTACTGTGATGTCTGGGTACACACAGGATTGTTCACCTGTGATGTCTGAATAAACATAAGATTGTTTACCTCAGAAATCTATGTAAACAAAAGTTTGTTTACCTTCAAAGTATATATTGTCCCGCGCGTTGTTCCCAAAAAGTTTGTAAACAATTGATTCTTTACCAACAAAAAAATGTAAAGAAACTGAAGAAACACAAAAATTATGTTTACAAAACATTTCGTTTCTCAGATTCTTTTGGTTATTTGGTTTCGTCCGTTTTGTTAGTTGTTTTTCTTTACTGTTTGGTTATAGTTACGTTTGGTGCCACGTGGAAGGTTTTCGTGATAGTGGAGGTGAGTTGAGTGTGAAATTGCAACCCTTCCACGTGGTGCTGATGGGTTTTTGGTTGTGGTAGTCACCATGCTACTTTATTAACATTTTATTTCCTTCCTTTCTTGACATCCACGTTCTGACCGGACATTTAACGGATGACTGCTGCAAAAGGAATTTTTTACTAACATCATTTTGTGACATTTTTTTTGACTTTTCAGTAAATATATTTACCGTTCTTTGGATTGACGTGACTGACCTTTACTGATTCTTACTCGACGTCCGACGTTTCCGTTAGTTTTTTTCGTTTCCGACTGATTTTATCCGTTTTTTTGTGCCCTAAAAGCGCCAACGAGGGCACACAGTGAATTTTGTATTTTGCCTCACGAACTTTTCAAGTGGCACCCACGAGCCGCGCGCACATCTTCATTGAGAAGTGACACGACACGAGAGCACGTTTTTTCGATGTGGTGTGGCTACTGTATATATTTTTTTAATCTCTCTGTTCCACCGCAGTTTGAACTTCCCGACGACACTGTTTATTTGGTGAAATCAACTTACAAAGTCACGAATTTTTTGCCGCCCCCCACAATACTAGTCGCAGACCCACGGAGTCGGTCGAACAAAAGAAAGAACTTTTCTCGAAAACTACTCGCGCTAACTTCACGTCGGTCTCGTAAACACCGCATTACCATAAAACAACGCACTTAAATTACCGCGCAACAATCGGCTATTTTCATTCGCCGTCGCGCTTGGAAAACTCCGGATGCGCGATTGCCGTAACAGCGTTGTTGCCCGCGGCGAAAATCCTAATTCCGGACAACAATGGCTCGACCTGGCGCCGCGGACGCCAATTCACATTCCCGCGGAAAATCGTGCGTAACCTTGACGAGTCGCAGCTGACTTTCCCGCGGCGCCACGTCTAAAGTCACGGGGAAACGCGAGCCGCGACGACAGTTTCCGGTCGAGTCGCGTCACGCCGGCCCGAGGAGGTCGAGACCTAGGCCTGGGAGGCCGCTGCAGTCACGGAACCGATTGCGATTAACCGCAGAGGTGCGCTTTGTTGTCTCTTGCACGCCGCGGGAGGACGCCACCAACCGAGATGGGATCACGGTGCAGTAGACAAAGTTAACACACGTCCGTCCCGAGGGTCGGACGACCCAAAAGCCCGTCATCTAGAGCCACGCCGGGACGAAATCGCGACCGGAAAACAGTCGGTATCTTCCGGTCGTACGCTTCTGTGTTCAGCTGATGGAAGATTGAAATTGGAGTATAGGTGGCTGGAGTACTTAAATGTTTCTAGTAGAGCATTGTGGTCGTAGGTTCTTTTTAGGTGTGTGATACTTAGTTCATGGAAAAGAACACGAACTCAGATGGAGTCTGCCGAAGACCAGAGGTCTCATGTTTAGTTACGTTTGGCATCTCCCCGTAACACTTTAACGGCACAACGCAACGAATCGCCGATGGTGGGGGGTGCAGCCCGCGTATGCGTTGGCGCAGGAGTGGGGACAGACTTCCCCACTCGGGGAAGTCTTTCCCCGAGGATGTACTTACCTAACTTTGGTTAGGTAAGTACTAAACAACACCTAAAAATCATTCTTACTACATGTATCTCAAAAGTGACTCTAGATGGATATCTAAGTCAATACGCTGACTGCATCTGTGTTCTACTGTATTGCATACCTAGAAGATGACCTTGCAGCTCATTCCACATTTGATCTACTCGAAACTAACATCACTACCTCCAGAAAGATTCCAACCACGAAAGCCTCTAGGTCTGCTTAAGCAATATTCCTGGCGTGGCCCTAGTCTACTAGCCCGACCGATCCACCCTCCTTCACTCTCTCACCGCCACCACACCCCATCCTCGAACTCTGCTTTTGCTCTGGTAATCGCTTGATGGTATGTCCGCTGTGCATGCGATTTGTCTAATGAGTGTGACCGACGATCGAACGGGCGCAACGAGGTTGCGTCCCTTCGAAGCTTGGGCTTCTGGGCTCCTCCGGCACCGACTGCTGCAATATGGCCACTAACCAACCCTCAGTCGTGTAACGGACGAAACCAAACCATGAATCGCTCCCGACACCCTACCTCAAACCTGAAACTAACCTCTTTCTTGTTGTTCCGCAACAGAGGGCCGCGAGTGCGTCAACTGTGGCGCCACCTCGACACCACTCTGGCGACGGGACGGCACCGGTCATTACCTCTGCAACGCCTGCGGACTCTATTACAAGATGAACGGGCAAAATCGACCCCTTATCAAGCCCAAACGACGCCTTGTAAGTACCTAAGCTGCGGTGTCGGCTTTCCGACGATTACTGGACGATTGTTTCGCTGCGGCGGTGTAAGATTTCAATTTCCCCGCGATCGATCCCCCGCGGTTCCGTGAGTACAGCTCGTTCCCGATCGTTCGATTTATTTTGCCCATGGGACGGCGTTATCGGCTCCATCACGTTCGTTTCTTCGATCGGACGGTACCGTCGCGCCGAATTGGCCGCGTCGTTTCGGCCGGCGGGTCGCGATGGAAGTAGACGTGCGTGGGGACGACGGGTGTGATTGATTTTGTCGAGGCGCACGAAAGGATGGAAATGCGATTCGGCTTCGTCGAATCGACTCATGCGTTCCCACGCGACGCTCGATCAAACGCGAAAACCCCGATTCGAACGCGAAAAACCAGCGAGATAAGCTTCCCAGTTCTTGTCCTGGTATTGTCTTTTTCTAATCGAAGAGATAGAAAGAGACGAAACGATGCACATTTCGAGAAAAACGTCTCTAGTAGTCATCGATGCCGCGAGACAATTGTCCAGACTTAGATTTACAAAAACCGTGGGCCTCGCGACGTGGGTCCACCCACTGTTCGCACGGCCGACACGTACCAACGAACAAGCCAAAAGCATGTCCAGACCCGTTTTCACGCGCCCGTCAATCGTGTCCCGAATACCGTGTTGCGTCACCGCTTAGCATTCCGCGGTCGATTTCGGCGATTACTCAGGCCCCGTCACTCGAGCCGCCATATTTCGCGCAACGAGACACGCGACGCTGCCGGTAGGTGTCGCCTGAGCGTAATTCCCGAGACGCCGGTATTGCGGGTTATTTACGAACGGATTGTTTGTCGGTCGTTTTTGCCCGTCGCGCATCGATTCGAGGCCGGCGCACGAAAAGTACACAGGGTGACTCGACGATGACGCGTATCGGCCGGCGATCGTTATTTATCGGCCGGATGACGGATTAATATTTCAGGGGGATTACAAGGCTACTCGAGCTGTCGGGCTCGATTTTGCGACTAATTAGTTTGCTTCGAGGCACTGCGTGACGCGGCCTTTTCGAGGCTCAGCAAAAAAAACGTAACCGTGGGCGACGCCGCGTTGCGGATGCGTTCGCACCATCGGTCAGAACTCTGCTAGCCACGTTATCGAATCGACCACGATAACGATACCGACAAAGACGTCACCAGGTACATGAACGCGTGGGCAGTTATAGACTACCGGGTTGGGGGTGCGCGCGCAACCGGCACCCCGCGACGGCCATGTTGGTGCGTCGATGCCAGCCGGATAGCAAGGGTTGAAAGCCCGTCGCCATGTTCGATCGCCGCTGAAGATAGCGCTGCGAACAGCTGGCCAAGTGTCTCGCGGGGTTATTGTTTGTGTCATTGTGCGCGCAGCTTCGGGGGTCTTTATTCGGGGGGCGGCGCCGGGGTACCGGTCCCGCGGGACCTACAACAAAATGGCGCCGCACTCGACACCTGCGCCAATAAATCAGGCGGAGCCACCGTCGCGCCGCGGGATTCGGGCAGCAGGGGGCGCCCCGGTAGCATTCAAAAGAGTTAGGGTAGCGTCCAACGTTTAAACAATTGTGCGTACATACGCGTCTCTTTTCAAAACCCACTTTAGGTGGAGACAGTAACGAAAAAACTTTTAAGCGTTGGCTCGGTACTGTTTTTGGCGAGAATTTTTAGGTTAGGTACAGAACGTGAATTGGCGGTGGGAAGGGGATTTGGGGGCTATGGGAATGCCGGGCACGTTGGCGTAGGTTCGCCGAATTTCGGGCCCGACGGAGAGGAAAGGCCCGGTGATATGCGCGAGGCATGGTAGGCGGAACGACGCCTGAATTATGCACCGCATGCAAATCCGGGCGCATTGTCCGGTGCCGCGCGATGCCGGCCATCCGTCTTGCGAGCCCTTGCGCATTCCAGTCATACGCTGATGTTCATGGTGTTTGCCCGCCGGAGGTCCTGCACGAAAAGCGGGACGAGAGTAATTTCGGGGGAAGTCGAGGGGAGGTGTACTTGGAAGTGCGTTGCTTTCGAATGAATAGGCTTTGGGAGGGTTTTTCATTTACGATTATTTTAATGTTAGTTCCGGGCATAAACTTCAGTTCCTTTTGCTTCTCAGTTTCACATTTTTTTCTAATATATTCTACATTATAGCTGTTTGTCTTGTATACATGTTTAAACAAATTCTAAGTGTAAGTGATGTATATTAAATATATATCAAGCATGTATATATTTATTTCAGAGGTCATTGCATAGACTTGTGGTAACGCCAAACTGCAAAAAATGTTATACTCACCTTTAGGGCACCACATTTTGATGCGAACTGAATTCCAATTGAAAAAAGATTTCCTTGGAATATGCGAGAAACAAATGTGTTGTGTCAACATTAAAATGCAGTAAAACATACAGTGCGTCGCCAAACAGAGAAATCATGAACCAAACAATGACAAAAACATAACTGTTTATCTTGTCTCATTCCTGTGCTGATATTTGTGTCTTTTCGAACTCACGCTGACTTCATATTTTACGCTGTCACAACACATTTTTTCGTAGTCTCATCATTGTTTCATTAAGGCCGTATCGGCTTCCCCGCATTTTGTTTTGTGTTCCTGAATATTTCATAGAGTTCGATTCGTAAATTTGACGATTACTAAGAGATTACACGAGTTTACATAAATCAATAAACTCGGCACGGCGAAAATAACATGTTGAATCGCAAAATAGAACTTTATTTTAGAACTGCGTTCTGAAGGACGATATTCCGAAAACATCGGAAGCAAATCAAACCAAAGCAGTTTTTCTTTAGAGAATAATGTAAATTATCCTTCAACAATTACTTTTACCTAATAATTAAACATATATTTGTGTTATGAACACAAATATATGTTTAATTTACACAAATAATGTAAATTTTGCGATGACTGAACTATTCACATTGGAACAAAAATAGTGTACCAAAAGAAAGAAATGTTATATTCACATTGTGAAGGGCAAACGTTCGAACAATGAAAGTAAAAAGCGACGAAAAAAAATAAACGGAAAAAATTGAATATGTCAAGAAACGAATGCACATACATAAGAAGTGCATTGCGAAACCAAAATAAAATGAATAATAACCTTCCTTGCGATTTGTTATCGTTGTACAATCTCTAATCATTTTTGCGTCGCAGCTAGAAAAAATGTTTTACCACTGTGCTTCACAACTTCGTAATTCGCGAATTTCGAGGGCATCCATCGTTTCAACCCTCGTCCTTTTCCTCACTTTTCCACCCGGCGCCGCGTCGCCACGGCCTTAAACTATTGATCCCCTAGCAAGGGTCGTTTTCGGGCCGCAACGCTCGGCTATTTTTCTGCGGCTGCGATTGGTCCTCGATCGTCGAGGGTTGTTTTCCCGCGCCGGTGGGACGGCGAGATCGTGGCCAATGATAGAGGTCAGCTGGTGTTCCCCCTCGGCCGGCTGACAGCGCCCACCCTCCCCTATCGAACCGAACACGCTTTCCGCTGAAAAAACTGCGAGGGGACATCTACCCCATCTAGGGTCGATCGCGAATAAAAGGATTACGCCCGTACAAAGAAACCGCCGTTTTTCCCACACGCCGACTTGAAACACAAACGCTAGAACGAATCCACTTCACCCGAAAGGACTCGTTAGTCGGAAGCAATTTACAAGTTAATAGGTTAGTCGGCTCGTTCGAGGCTCCCGCGCGATTTATTTCGGTTACCTCGTCCGCCCATCTAATTGGCTCGCGCGAGAGAAACTCGCGCGTACGAAAAAAGCACCACGACGCTGCGTCTCGGGTTTCGCGCGGCAGAGGGCGTCGCGGGCGGCTGCGCGGGGCGCCCTCTGCCGGCCGTAAATCTCGCCGCGCGATTGGCGAGCGTCCATTATCGCACGGCGACGCGAATAAATCAATCCGGGAAAATCAATTGCAGACACCTCGGACGCGCGCAATTGAACGCCTTTTTCGTGAGGGTGGGGGTGCTGGTGACTCTTTTGAGACGGCGTGGGTGGCGACATCTGACGGTTTTGAAATGAGTTTGAGAAGGTTTGAAGATGAGTGTAGGATTGGAAGATGAGTATTGGAGAGTAAAGTAAGAGTGAAGATAGAAGGTTAACTTTATTATCAATATTTTTTAAAAATATGATTTGTTTCTCAAGATAACGATGGAATGGATAGATCCTGCCGATGTTATATCCGAAGTATTTCTGAAATCGGAGCAGGATATGAAAAGTGCTTTTTCCGTTTCTAGAAATAATTAGTTAATAAACCCAATCTTTAACCTCAGAATTTCCGTTTTACGAATATCTCGACCCCCTTTGACTGATAAAAAATGCTGTCACCCCCAGTCACCCTTAGTACCTACCCCCGTAGGTTGACCAAGATAAAAAACTATCCCCCTCCCCCTCCCTTCTTCAATTTTTCCCTCTCCCGGATCTTTCGACGAACGTTTCCGACCGTCGGACAGCGCTACGCATGTCTCCGTTGCCAAAGTCAATACGGCGTGGTTCTCGCGCACGCGTCGCACACCGCCAATCGCAGATGTCGCATCGGGCGCATGCTCGTCGGGTCACTCTCCGCGCGTCTTATCGGGCCGGAAGGGCGCATCTGCCGCGACTTTCCATTCGCGATTGATTTACGAGCACGCGGACCGACGACTCGGCGACCATTCGTCCGAACCGCTGGGATATCGGGCCGCAATTTATTACCGTGCGTTAAACACATCCGCGCGGCCTATCGGCGCACTTAATCATAATTGGAGATCACGATCGGTATCGGGGCGTCATTGTTAGCGATACAGGCGCATTATTTTTATCAAATGCTTAATCATCCATAATGATTGCGCGGAGATCGCCGAGACTGGGACGACCCTCCCCCCATCTACCCTCCGGAAGATGGGAGGGGGGTGGGCCCGGCCGAGTGACAAGGAACGGCCACTGTGAAATTGTTGTTTATCGCCGAGGCGAAGACCGATCTCGCATTTACGATCGTTTTCGGGCCAATTTGGGCCTAAGAAATCAATTATGGGATTAGGGACTCATGATTCGTAACGCTTGACGGAGAAGCGTGTAACGCGATCTGCTACTGCGATGCGGATTTGTCTGGGGGAATGGTGGAGGAATTTTTTTGGCTTATTGGATTGTGTGTTTTGCGAGCTGCGAATTTCTTCGAGAGAAGAAGGGAGTTTACGATTTTCCTTCGTTTAACGTACTAATTTTTTAGGTTCGAAAATCATATCAAATTTGAAATTCTGAAATTCGAATTTCGGAAAGGGGCTGAAAATTAAATTAAATTATTAATTTGGAGAGTCACCCTATAGAATTCAAAATTTGAGAAATTGTCAAATTTGGACTTGATTTGCATTTTATTACAGTTCGTTGAATTCCAATCTACTGCAAGGTCTGAACTTGTAATTATGTATTGGAAACGTAAAAATGGACATTTTTCAGGTCTAACGGATGTAGAATGTTCGGATTTATCTTCGGATTTATGTGTACGGATTTGTCGACGCAAATAATTGGTCCTCGGCATAACACTTGTAACATGTTTTCTAATGCTGACATTTGTGTGCAGAATTTAAAGATCAGCATCGAGTAAAATTAATTACCGACATTGTGGAATAAATCGACATCGCGAATATATTAATTTCGACATCTAAATACATGGTTCGTAGTTGTTTCATGATCATTTTTCTGACTTCTCGTTTCTGTGATGTTTTGTAATGTTCATTCGCTGCTTGCAATTTTCTTAATAAATATAATTAATAAGCTGTAATGTTATAATTTATGACTCTGAAAAAACTAAAATTGAAAGTAAGTATATATTTGAATGATTGTCGCTAGATTAAAATCCTCGTTAGGTATATCGGAAACGAGTTTGGTTCTAATTTTATTTTAGACTGCTGTAAATCACTAGTGCTCTTCGATTTCCTACGTTGTCATTCACACTTACTTTTATTAGTTTTCAATTCATACTTATTTAATTCTCGATTCACATTTACTTTTGCTACTTCTTAATTCTTTTGTTCCTTCTTAGGCTCCAGTCATGGATTAGTTTCCTTTTCCATACATAACCACTCGTTCAGTTTCCATTTTTCAAAGTCCACAATTTCACTATCAATTTTGCACTTTTCTACCATCAACCATTACTCAATCCAAAACGCTATTTCTCCCCAATCCCCAGCCGCGCAGCCTCGCCAAAAAGGCCTCGCCATATTAGCGCAGGAATGCCCGGCTCACCGGCCGTAAATTCCGTCCAATTAATCGCCCGGGCCGCTATGATTTTTTGTTAATGAGACAGTTTTTTTGCGCGCCGCTTCGCTCCCGCATTCACTTTACCGAACTTTACAACGTCCTCCCAACAATGTCGCCTCGGCTGCCTCCTAATGATCCCATAAACAAGCAATAATCCCGCGCTTCGGGTCCGCGTTTCCGCGCTTCCGAGAAGCGTCCGCGCTGCGTCGCGATTAGCATTGCAAAACGCGAAAAATAATTGCCGGCGCGTCGAAAAGTGCGCCGCTTTATCGGCGAGTCGCGCGCGCTCGCGCAAGCTTTTAATAACCGGCTGCATTCGTAATAAATGACGCGCGATTAACATACAAATGGCCCATAATTCACGAATAAATTATACACCTGTTGACGCGGCAGAACTTAACCTCAAAACCGCGCGCGACGACAATCGCATTGTTTCCGAGTTCGCGGCGGCCGATTGATTAACGCCGATCGGCGGAATCGGCTTGCGCAATAATTGTGATATAGAAATCGACCGGGCGGTGAATCATGCGCGAGCCGGGAAAAGGCGCGAGACGCGGCTGCGTCCGTGACTGCGCGCGCGATGGAAAAATAATTAGCCATAAATCGCGGCTGATCGGTACACCGCTGCCGAGAGACGAAAACCGAGGGAACAAGCCGTTTTCTCCGAGAGGAGCGTGTCGCGCGCTTGTAATGCGCAATGGGAAAACGAATTGCGGGGAAAAGTCGCGAGGGGACGGCTGGGTTATGTCGCGAACATTGGGTAACGGGTTTGCCGAGCGCTTCGTCCGCAATTTCGAGAGAGATGGGTCGGCGAAAAGTGTTTCTTTTTTTAAGACAGACTGAAAAAGATTCTATCAGAAAGTCCTAGTATTACACACTGAGAAAAGTAATTCGTAAAAGATACGAAAACGCTTTACGAGATGTATCGGAGAAAATACGAATTCTTCATACCTTTTACGATATATCTCGTAAAGTGCACAAAATGTTCGAAGCATTAAAAAATTTTTTTTCTCAGTGCAGTAAATGTTACCATCTCAGATATTAATGCATTGAGAAAATCGTAAAAGTTACCACATCAGTTGTAGGAGATACCACTATAGTGGTACGACGTACAATTTTAAGTAGTTAGGCTACTATTTGGGATACTAAATACTATTTGGCGTACTATTTGGGATACTAAACGACTTCCTACTTGTTTGTACATGAAAACGAATAGAAATTATGATTTTCAAACAAATTGGAAGGGGTCGGTTTTTTCTATGGCCGATTTGACGTAGAATGTCCTATTAGCGAAATAGTACACCTGTGACACTCAAGTAGTAAAAGTTTACCATTTGAACTAGTAAGGGATAAGTATTGAAATATCAACCTTTTGAAGGTATATTTTGCCATTATTAAATCAATAACCAATATTAATTTATCTTTAATAATATTGTGCTTTGACAATTAATTGGAAACGTCGGTGTTTGCGACAGATGTCTTCATTTAAACGAGCAAATAATAATATGGCAATATGACATGGTACAATTTGAAGGGCTATCACAGAGTTATACAACTTCATGTGTACATTTATACTGCTTAACACTTTTACCATTTAGATGATACCATTTAGTTGTCTCAGTGTGATGACGTATCGTATCTTATTTGGACAAAATTATTCCCCCTTTTTTAGTATATGGGATGAAAAAATGCCCATAATAAAAAACAAGCGTGATGTAAAACGCAAAATGTTGAAACGACAGTAAATTCTGTTGTTCCTCATACTTTATCCCCTACTCCACATACTTTGTACAGTACTGCACATACTCCGCAAATCTGACATTCATTTTTCATTACTATACACATTACCGACATACTTTGCACAGTCGTGCACATCCCATACAAACATTTACAGAATTCCCCTCAATTTTACACACTTTGTCCACTATTTCGCATCTTTGCAAACCATCTGACATACTTTCCACATCACTCTACACAGTACTGACATGCTTTGCACAGTACTACACATCCCATACCACCCTGCACAAAATTTCCCACGTTCTTACAGTTACATTTTGCACAAATCCCCGCCAGAAATCGCCAAATCTTGCTCCGAGCCAGAGCGTCCCACTAGCTTCGATCTCGGCATCCGCGTGGCAAGGCTGGCCACCTTGCCCCAATAAACCGAACAGGATACCCGAGTCGTGTACGTGTCACGTATTGTCTCTCGCTCTCGCGTGCGTGTACGCGTCCGCTCGTTGCACAAGCCGTTCTCTCGCACCCATACAACTCGACGCGCAAATGCCACGCGTATCCTTGCACACATACACACACACACATACAAACACACACACACACACGCAATTACGTATTTTTGCGATCCGAATGCTTCGTGCACGTGGCACTAGATAGGAAAAAAAGGATTTAAAAAATTCGCTTCTCGCGCGGTGAAACGCTCATCGCGCGCGCGTCGCCGCGGGTTGCCGGCGCGCGCTCCAGTGAACTTTTAGTCACGGCCACACCCAGCCGCGGACGCCGGACCCGGCGCGCACGCACCCACAACACAACACGAATCCGCCGCACTTTCCAGCGGCTGCGTGCCGACGCCGCGGCCGAGTTACTTTCTGCGTTTCTCGCGGGCAATCGCCGCGAACGCGCGGCACAATGAGCCCGTTAAGCGATTTCGCGGCGACGGGGAAGGGACGAGGGGTGCAGGGGGTTTGTGCCGAGGTTGTGCAAGTTCGCTCTGAAGATTGGGAGTCGGGCGGGACGGGGATATCGCTTTTTGTCTAAGTGTTGAGCTGGATGAGAGCGAAATTTTTGACAGTACGAGAAAAATGTGCAATAAGTATTGTGCAAGATAGGTGCCTATGTTCGAGCTAGTATTGAGAAGTATTGTGTAAAATATGTGCAAGTATTTTGCGAAAAGTGCACAAGTATTGTGCAAAAAGTGTGCAAGGGCTGTGCAAAATGAGAATAAGTATTCTACAAAGTGTATACAAATTCGAAGCAAAATGGGTACAGACTCTGCGTACATACTGTGTACAGAATTTGTGACATTAAATAAGAATATATCAGTATTATTGGATGCAACATATGTAGACATTCTGAAAAATATGTTATGCACATTATAATATTGTCCAAACCTGTGCAACTGTTGTCTATAGAACATATTTTATCTTCTGTTGTCCTGACCAAATATTCAAGTCATGCACACTATATATTTTGGTTACAAAATTTAATTTATTTCTCAAGCAGTATTCAAAGCCAGAATTTTCACTACCTCAATGTATCCTGCACATTTTCAAACTGTCTGAAATTTGCAAAAAAGCGCACACTAATTCAATCGTCCCCTAAAAATTATTTCCTTAGCCTTAACGTGGTCTCCTCTACAATGTATGTCTCTTCTCTTCTTAAACTAGCACAACCTTGCACAATTGCTGCACATTCCTGAAAACCTCCGCGCCTCGAGCCATGCGTTTCGGTCGCGGAAGCATCGTCGCGATGCATCGCAATTATGCACATTCGGAATAATGCGCACGCGGCGCATTAAACCGTATAATGGTCTAAAGTTTGATCGGTTGAAACGCGTGCACCGATGATGCCATTAAAAATCGCGCGCGCCGGCGTATACGCGCGATTAAGCGCGGCCACGGAGTAACTATGGTAATCAGGCTGCCGCTCGGGCTGACAGGTCTCGCATTACGCAGTATATTATCTAACTGCAGATTGCAGCCTGCGATTCGTAATTACCCTTCCGAGCGCATCGCTCGTAATGCTCCGTAATTTAATGCTTTTCAATAAGCGGCCATTTTCTTATCATTAGAATGCCTAAGCAAACACGGCACCTCTTTTTTTCGTCGTACCACCGAAAATCTGCGATTTTCGACCTCAAAGCCTGTTTTTTTTCTTCATTTTTTTCGTCAGAATTCACGCCGATTTCGCGCGACAAATTGCCCCGGGCGATAAGATCGCGCGAAGAAATGGCGCTTTAATTTGGGAGCTCGACGAATAAATAAAACATCGGCACGGCGACTGCGTATGTATGGCTTGACGCGCGTCAGCGCGGGAACACGAATTCCAATGAGTGTCGCCGCGGCTTAGAAATAGATATAACGAAATCGCAATCGAATCGGCTCGAATGACTAACCCCAGGTATTACAAAGTTAAATGACCGTAGTCTGCGGCAAACAAATCCTAGAGGAGCAAAAAAAGACGTAAGTGCAGTTTAACGGACGGAGCAAAAAAAGTCGCGGACTATCGGAAACAAATTCGTTGAGAATTGACGGATGGGACATTTGCATTCGATTGACCCGATTTTTTATTCTCTATCAGAGAATGTCGCGATAGATGTAGAGTTCGTGTCGTTGATTCATCGGAGTCATATGTTAGGCTGTTGTAACATAGGCTGCCTGTGTTATATTTAGAAAAATTCCATGTGGGATAACGATTTTTGTACATGTAATGAATTGTGTCACATTTATGTTCTCTTCATGTTATATACTGTCATGTTATGGTACTTTTGTTGCCTTCTATATGTTTACCAACTTACTATATCAGATATACTCTTAGGCCAAAGTTATGTCCTATTTGTGTCAACTGTATTTCGTGTTATATCCTATTTGTACAAATATATACAAGTATATACATGTATATATTTGAGGAAAGAAACCAAAACAAAATTATGTAAAATCTTGTATTTATCTTATTTTTAATTTATGTCAGCTCCGAACACCAAACGACTACACAAAGTACTCTACTATGTCATACGTGGTAGACATAGTAGAGTAGAGTGTCATGCAACGATCCTACGAACCAGTTTACTGCACACACCAACAATTTAACCAGATACAAATTGCACTGCAATCCCATTCCATATATTCATTCCATAAACGTTCAGCAAAAAATGCAACGAAAAAAGGGTGATTCTTAATCGAGTAGCGTGAATAATTCGCATCGAAAATATCAGAAAAGATGGCGTGCAAAAAATGCCGCGCATTAACCGGACAATGAATGGATTTAATTAGTGCGGCGATGCGGTAGCGATACGATAGCGCCGCGACATCAATAGCCAGTCTATGGATTGCTTTATGTGCGGCGGCGCATAATTTATTAATATCGTTGCATTCCGCTCGATTCCCGGCCGCGAATTAATTGCGCGCTTCGCGGGCCAATTTGTAGTTTCGTGAATGACCGAAAGTACGGATTGGCACGATTATTTCAGCGTCGAGGAAATGTAGCCGTGAAAGTGGCACGATATTTACGAGGACCGATGACGTCATTGAGCCAAGAAAAAATTTTAATTTTCATCCCCAAAATTGAAATCTTATTTCGAAACTATATAAATCGTTGCAGGAAACGGATTTTGGATCAAATTTGTTTACATTGTCGGAGTGAAATATTTTACAATTTGAGCCAACCTACGAGATATTTAGAGTATTTTGAATTAATGATTTTTTAGTTTTGTGAGAACTTTGGAAAATTGTGATACTTTTTATATACTTCAAACACGATCGAGTTTGTACTTAAAAAAGAAGTAAAGAAGTAAATATGATCAATTTCGTTTCGAAAATCACTGAAAATTGTTGTTCTGTAATATACTCTAAATATAGCCCTATCGGTGATCAGACTAAAGTTTCCTTATGCCAATCCAGAAAAATTGAGAAATAAACATTATATAAATCTACCATTAATTTAAGGCAAACCTAACCGAAAATCGACACAAATAAATAGTAATGATTCATAAACCATCGGAATAAACGTATCATCGCATCTTATGCTCCACTTATGTCTTCGTGCCAAAATCGCCGGGAAACTTGAGCGAAGCAATATACTCGGTCGACCTTCTTCGGGTGACGTCACGGGCCGCCCGATTCGAACGAAAAATCGCCCCGAGGAATGCGTGCGCCGCGCGCGTACACGTACTTGGCTGGCAACTTCATTTTCCCCGGCTTATTGTTGTTTATGCGCCATTGCTCGGGCCGGCTTTCCGCGCGGATAGTCATCTATAATTCAAGGCGTTACAAGTTAAACGCGCGCGGGAGAGCATAAATCTCGCAGGATCGTTCAATAGCGCGAGCGCAAGCAAACTTTTCCGTATTTCGCCGCTGTTACTTTCGACGCGGATCTAATTGAAAATAATTGTCCAGGCTTTTCGGGAAAAACGATTAACTGAATAAATTCCGATCAAAATTAAGTAGTTTCATCGACGGAACGCAATTTGAGTTACTGGACAATACTGGACAAAAATGTACAGTATTTGCGTACAGTTATTGTACACGCCCATGTAAAAATTGTATATAGAGAACATACATGTTGCATATACGCCACCTATAAAAACATATGTGTATCGTAAAACATATGTCCCATATATATGGCACGTATGTCACATATATGTCGTATATATGTGGCATATATGTGGCATATATTTCACATGTATGTAACATGGCCATTACGTGGCCATCAATATGATTAGCCGAGCCATATAGGCGACATATATGAAGACATGTGTGACATATGTGCGACAAACATATCCTCTATAAAAACTTTTTACATAGGCGGTTTTCATGAATGTTACACATGTATGTACTATTGAAATCAATTCTTTTAAATGTCCATACATCTCCATAACTTTCTGGCCTAATGATTTCCCATGACTTCTCAGATAATTTTTTCATCGTCCTACTGATTTTGGCACTTTTCCAGTCTCAATTGCGAGAAAATACACGGGTTCTGCGTAACTTCTCCTTGGTCCATAACTCTTGAAACAAGTTCCATAACCTCTTCGCAAGAAACCTAACCTCAATGATATTCTCGTGTAAACAATATCGCTCGTCGTCGCCCGATATGCCGCATTACGAAAATTCGCGCGTGGGCGTTGAGTAACGACGCGCACCGCAGGTTCTCTTAGAAAAAGGAGCAAAGCTCGCGCTCGGCCGCTCGTTTCAATGGAATATAAAGGAAATTTATATCCGCCCGGCTACCGAAACAGGTCCCCGCGGCCCGACTCCCCTCCCCCAGCCTCGACGCCGATGACACGCGCGATCCTTCTACCGCGTTCGCTCTTTGTAACCGCGTAATGGTGGCTTAATATTCCCCGGCGACGTTGGCGCATGATTTACGACGCGCTGCCGGGATTTCTTTATTAAATTAAATCGCGTCGTTAAGTCGTTCGACCTATTGACAATGTCGTCGTGCTCCGGATCATTTTTCAATCGACGCGCGTCCGACTCGGAAGTCGACCAGCCGGATTTCGTGTTTCGATGTTGCGCATTAATCTTCGCACTCGCTTTTTTTTCGTCGCAGGGTTGGTAGCGCGAACGGTCCATAAGTCTTCTATCTGGACGTTTAGAGCGCTAGTTTTTTCGACGACGAATTGTTTGAAATCAATTGTTGCAATTATAAACTTTATAAGCGTCATAGAAGTTCAACACATTACATGCAATTTGAACACTAACGAGATTCAAGAAGAAACACTCGTGAACCAAATAAAAATAAAACTCTTGAATACATAAGAAAAATTAAAGGAAAATTAAACTCTGGAGAAGAAAAAAGGTAGTCTATCGAATTTCACCGCGAAATCATTCAGAAGCGATTCTTGTCCATCGTTGAAACATTTAAAACTGATATTTTTAATATTGCACATTTTCTTTTTCTCCCCGTAATATAAACGTCGTTAAAGAAGCAACGTTTAAAAAAATGGCGAACAAGCCGGGCAACATGCAATTATATCTCGTTTTCCGCGCGCATTCGCATTCGTGTCAATTGATAACTGGTTCGGTTTTGCGCTCGTCCGTTTTATTTTGACGCGGCGAGCGCTACCGTCGCTCGGCAAAAGGACGACACGCGGCTTAACGGTTTTCGTGTATAATATATAATGATGTTGATAAAGTCGGAGGCGCGTTTAACCGGCGCAGGCATGCGTATCACGCGCGCGGATTTTTCGATGGCGAGAAAAGTGGAGTCGAAGCGCAGCCGTGAACCGACGCGCTTACACGAATAAGCGTTTTGTTCGAACGTAACCGAGGCACCAAAGAGGTAGCGCACAATGTGCAGGAGCGATCGAGAAACACTGTTCTTGAAACATTCTGCTAGTAAAGAACAGTTTTTTAAATTATAGTTTTAATGGAGAAGGGGTGCGGGAAAGAACCGTAATTTCGGTGGAGATTTTGATTTATTCGTCAGGTGTCCAATTTTGTTTCGAATTTGTCGGAGGGATTAATTTTTTCGGCCATATACACTCTAAGAATATTTCTATTATTGGTAAAATGAAAGTCGTTTAGATTTAGTCCTTTTATCTTGAAACGTTTTATTTATCTAATTCATTCTATTTTTTAATAAAATGAAACGCCATTTTATTGTAAAACGGTATCGTTTACTCAACAATTTTTCCCTTTTCGAGATATATTAATGTGAAATCCATTTTACTGTAAAAGAGATTACGGTTAAAGGGTCTTTCTTAGAGTGTAGAGTGTAAAGAACGATTGACATAAAAGTGGGAAGTAATTTTTGCTAGTAACATAAGTAAACCGGGTATGACATAAGGATGTTTAGTTAATTAGGAAATATAAAATCTGTTTGTATGATAAACATAAACTTGTAGAAGAAGTTTAGCCTCCGTACATAACAGAAACATAATTAACATAACTAACATAACTGAAGACATACGTGAACTCGTTAGTTCATACACTTCTACTTCCTCAATACATAAACTTTCAAAACTTATGTACTCCTAAACATAACCAAACCTTCAGATGCCATAAATGAAAACATAGATGTATTTCCAGGTCATACTCATCCCTACCTCCTTAAAATCCAAACTGCCTCATCGATTTTTGCTTAGAACATAAGAGTAACCTAAATAGACATAAGGCTTATTACCCCCATCGTTTCCCGATCACGTTTCTCCAGCATCTCGACTCGAAATCAGGCCAATCGCGAGACCTCCGGGCCACGTGGCGAAATTGAATTTCATGAAATAATTGCGGGATAACTCATGAATAAAAGAATCCCGGCGTGCGAACCCGGGATACATTTAAATTATGGTACATTTAAATGCGGGTTCAGCTTCCTCCTCGTGCCGGTCCCGAACAAAGGCGGTCGCGACTCGGCGACGAAATTTGTCGATGACGAAAATGGCCGCCGGAAAAGCCATCATTTTCTACATTTCGTGACACTTGGCCGTCGAGGCGTGCAGTTCGTCAATGGACGACGCGCATTTCTGTGCGCTTGTGCGTGACGGTAGTACGGCAGCGTAATGATTGACATTACGTGTGGCGTTGATTTATTGGATTGTTTCGTTTGCATATGCAAATCCGCGGCTGCGAGCGCGCGGTTAATTGTTGGCTTTTAAACGGCCGGCTTTTTAACAGTGCATTCGTCATGGCCGAAGGATAAAAATGGCGACAACGAAAAGACACGCTCGATATGCGGCGCTCGATTCGATAATGAACTCCAGCGCGCGGTATTTTTAGCTTTCGGAGACTAGTTTGAATGGCATGAAAGGATTCATTTATCTTCTCGTATGGGGCGTAGGTGATCGCATTTTTTTAGGGAGGTCAGAAGTGTGAGACAGGTATGTTCCAGGTGTGGTTTGTAGGTATGTTTTAGTCTATGAGTATGATATGAGTATGGTTCATGCGGCTGACCTAGATGTGGCCCATAAAAGTTAGAGGTATAATACATTATGAAACTCGACATATGGTACCTACCTAGTCAGAACCGATAACCATAATCACTCGACAGAAAGCGTATCTAGACATATCGTTCGTAAATCTGTCTCAATGTCCGATACTTACCATGACGACATGAACCCTCTGACTATGTCATCCCTTCTTTGGGTGTATCTGAAACCATTCCATCCTGAGATTCATAAATGATCTTTATAACTCAAGAAAATGAGGATTGATCCTGGACTACTTATCCTCGATACTTTCTCCTCCAACCCCAAAGCACATTAAATTGCTACACCAAATCCTCGAAAAAGAATTCTAGAAATCGCCATTCCTCATCTGTCCCAAGGAACAACTGGTAGCGTTTGTTTGTCTCTCGTTCCAATTTCGCATCGGCTCCCGGACTGCCTTACTGCCAGCTAAGTGACACGGATACGCGAGCGCCGCCTCGAGTCGAGCGGTCGTACATAAGACTCGGCTGTTTATCATATAGATTGGCTGCACTCCAGTAGCTTATGATAATAGCTAAATTTCCGTGGCTTATTCAGATTCATGTATCAATTTTTTCGCTGGCGCTATTTATTGCCCCATTAGCACGCGAAAATCAATTGCCATCGATGCGCGCGTGTCGTCCGCTATTTATGCGCGACATAAGCGCAATTAAACGTCGAATTGCGTGCGAAGAAAAAGCGGGAAAATTGATTCCTGGGAGGGGGCAGTCCCCGCGTGGGATCGCGCACGTCTTTATCATTGCTTTTGACTTAGCGTACGAGCGAGCGAGCGTTTGCGATTGTGACAAGCAGTGGTACCGCATTCCTAACACCAGCACGCTCGGTGCGAGACGGTCGCAGTCGCTGTCCTTGTTGCCTTGCGTAAGGACAACCCCCGGTGACGAGGAGCCGCGAACAACAGGTCGAAAATGTCGAGCCTGCTGTGCCCAGACCGAATCGATCATTGACGACTTAACTCGGAGATTGTTTTGAAGAGAGGAGAGGAATTGTGCTGAATGGATGGCTGGATCAGGATGGACCGTTTTGATGGATGTCGGTAGTGGTCAGAATATGTGGTTCATGGAAGGACCACTTGGGAAGGAACATGGTAACTTCGATCACTAATGGTTTGAGTCACTATGAACCTGACCAGAAGGTGTACTTTGAATGAAACATGAGTAGATGTGGGAGGTGTACCCAGTTGAAACTCGTTATGAACTGCTAAGGTCCATACCAACTGTTTCTATATGGGACATCATTATTGATATGGTATTACGTTATCATCGATAAATCATTATCATCATTGGGGACTATCAAAGAAGATTTCTGTTTTAGAATAGTGGGTTTGAATCATTATAAACCACTTCAGTCAGGTTTTACAGTTTCATTTCGAACGATTACGAACCAGTTATCTAATATGTTTCGAACCAGGTCCTCCCCACCTCTGAATCCTAAATTCCAGAACCACTCAGCGAAATTAGAAATCCCAAAAGGAAACCGCACGTCTCAAAAGCACCTGAACCGCCCGAAGAAACGAACGCTCCACTGCTTTTCTCGTCGCCGATCATAAATAACGCTTCCTCCACTGCATAATTACCGGTTAATCGTTACAATTTATGCGTCCGATCCGATTTTTTTCCTGGCCACGTTTAATTATTGACAATGAATATTAATTTCGAGACATTGACACGCGCAAGATCGACGTTTGAGTTCTTGCCCTCTTCTCTGAGTAATTCAAAATCGAGTTTGCGCAAAAATTGGGCGCCGATTTTCCGAGCACCGAGACGCCGAGTAAACGAGCGTTTACGACCGAGGCTGCGCGAGATAAGCATCTCTATATCCTTGACTAAATCGTGACTAGGAGCCCTCTCGGGCCAGAGGGGGGAGAGCAGCGTTACAGCGGGACACAGTGGGCAACATTGTTTGTATCGGGCAACGAATTGCTGCGGAGTGAAGCGAGCGCGGGAGCTGCAGGCAAAAAAAGGACTCGCGCAAACGGGCAAGAAAAAGGACCGTCATTTAACTCGCAGCTACATGTGTACGGATAATTATACACGCTCGTGCAATTTTTTCATGAATTTCGACGGGAATTGTTGTTCGCGCGGACAACTTGATATGTTATTTTACAAGGCAAAACGTGCCCGGCGAAATTAACGTTTAATTGGCCGAGTCAAGTCACGCTCCGGCTGTTCTTTTGTTTAATTAAAACTCGACCGCTTTTATGATTTCATTCTTCGCGGAGAAAGTCGGGGGCATCTATCACTTTTATTCGCTTGGAGATGGTAGTGGCTTGAACCGAATTTCGTCTTTTTACGGCTCGAGTATATGAGGTGGAAATTTAATCTATGTGTAGTTAATGCTCATCTGATAAATACTTCAATTCAAGATCTTAACAGTATTAGTATATTGCAAATGGTTTTTGTATGAGCACAATATATTGTCAATATGAATTGGAATATGAGTGACGTGTAGATGTATATCAGATCCAAATGAATAGGGCCAATCAGATCAAATAAAAAAATACGATACACTCATGAATCCATTGAAATATCGAACTCTGATGAAACTAGAGAAAAACGGGACGTCTATGAACCCCAAAACAAAAAACGAGCAGGCAAAAGTGCGCATTAATAATTTTTCAGAGGGCGATATTAATAATGATTTAAATTTTCCTCTTCGGCGTCCAGCGAATAGAATTAAATGTCAAAACAAAGAAGGCGTCGTCAACGCAGGCGACGATAAAAATCAGGAATCGAGTCGCGATTCGCGCGGCAGCGACATTCATTTTCAGTGGTCCGTCACAAGCAAATTGCCGGGAATGCGAGATGAAGGGAAAAGCGCGTTCGCACGAGAAAAAGATGGATGGCCAGCTCGGCGGCGCATAATCGCGAGATCGAGCCGTCGATCGAATCGATTTAATGCCCTTTTATTGAGAGTCATTGTCGGTAATTAATAACCGGCGGGCGAGCGCGCGCGACTGCAGAAATTGGCTCCGACTGTGAATCGGCTGCAAAAGTCGTCGCAAAAAGGGAACGCGTGACGTCGAAAAAAATGGACTTAGAGAACGCGCACAGTCGTAATGGTATCCGCGCAAGAACGCTAGCCACTTTTTGCCAAACATAACCTCAATTGCAGAGGAAGCGCCATCTTCTATTTGGTGCACTTTTTGTTGTAAAAAGTCGAATTGAATACGTTCATGTTAGTAAGCGACTTTTTGTTAGTGTCGTTAGTTTTCAAATTTTGTTAGTGTCATTATTGTTTCATTGTCCGTTAGTGTTCCAATTTTCGTTAGTCATTATCGTTTTATTTTCTGTTAGTCTTATCGGTGTTAACAGTTTGAAACTGTTTGTTGGTTATAATAAAATCAAATGTTCCTCGTATGAAATGAGATGTAGAAATTTACGCGAAAAATGCACTCGAATGGTTCCGTGACTTTCATTTCTTCCTACCAGTCAAATCTGGCACAATTTCATTCTGAGTCTGTTGATTCAAAGCACTTTCCTCGACCAAAGAAACCAGCGTCCAAAGCAAACATTAAAACTGATTTTCCCTTCTGTCAAGGATTTCGCGACCGGACTTTCGCTATTAAAATGGCGTCCTAGGACCGTGTGAGGCAACGCTTTTGCAATTGGCGTTACAATGCGACGCGGGCAAAAAGGACTCGGAGGAGTTGCTCGGGCAATACGATAACTCAATCCAACGGCGAGAAAAGTAGATGACGTGGTTCTGAAACCGGATCGCCGGCAGCCTTGAACGATTTTTCAATGTTAATTGCGGCCGTTTATCGAGTCCGCGCGCATGGCACGAGGAAGTGCTTATTAATCGCCGACGGGCTTGTTCTTAACATTTAAAAATCCCGCGGCTTATCGTGAAAAATGCTCGCGCGCCGCTCGCTCTACTTTCGTCCGGGAGAGGGGGACACCTGCGCGACCGGTGCCCGATACACGCGGGCATCGATTTTGAAAAACGACTCGCTGCCTCGGGAGATCACAGACACGGCTTTGTGCCTCACGCGATATTACATTTCAAAGTGGCACTGACGCTGGAATTCGGCGTCGTGGAGCCGATCGGCGAAAAAAAGGCGGCGAAAAAGCCAAAGACCCGTCTCGCGCGGCCGCCGCTTGTCTTTCATTCATAGCCAGTCAGGTTTAATAATAAAATTAAGCAGACATTGCGCCGGGATGGCGCTGCGCGAATAACAAGCTGAAGAAAAATAAAAGTCGGGCGCAAAGTGAGCGACGGGTCGGGGGCGAGGATGACGGCCGGCGATATGACCGGGAAGCTCAGAAATGTCATATCTATATGGGGAACCGGTTTTCCGGGCCAACAAGTGCCGCCCTTATCGGTAGCAATTAACACGGACGTTGATCGAGACTGGCGCGCAATTAACGCCGCGTGGGTCCGATTCGCGCTTTTTCAGATTTCGTCGAAAAACGAGCCAGGCAAAACAGAAACTTCTTCTAAAAGTAAATACGAATATTCCGAGACCATTTCGAGTCGTTAAATGTGTCGTAAATCCATTTTTAAAACCCATATCTAAGTTTTTTCAAAGAAACAGCTATAGTTTCTCAGCATCGATCACATCGGAGTCACCACTTTCGTGTTTTCTACTTGTAATTTTCTTGTATTTTCAACTGTTAAATATATCCTAAGTCAGGTTTCAAATCAAGTTTCCAACAAATTTTCATGAAAACAATTAAAGCCAGTCTTAACTGATCACGTCGGAGTCACTGTTTTTCCGATTTCCACGCTTTTCGCACTGAAAAAATGTATGGTTGGTACTAGTATACACATGTTTGTCATAAACATACAGTGTGGCTGATTGTGCACTAGAATACTGTTGGGTTACGCCAAACATACATATAGTTGCCCCAAACATACATATGGTTGTCCCAAGCAAATGTATGTTTGCATCAACCATGGGTTAATAATAGAGGTATGGTTGCTACAATCGAGTCAGTTTTTTCAGTGAGACGAATGTCCGAACAGACTTTTGTCTATCGGTGAGTCACTCGAGAAATGGCGGCTGCAAAAATTGTTGCCACTGCCGTAATGGCGCATAAATAAGGCGTTTAACGGGCCGCTTTTCGAGACATGATCGCGCGCCACGGCTGATAAATGCGCGATCTTGTTCAACAGGTACTCGCTTTCCGTTTCGCTGATCTAGTGCCCGTTATTAATTACCCGGCATAATGATCGATGGTGCCGGCGCGTCCATCAATAAATAACGCGCTTTTCCACTCGTCGGGCCGACCGCGAGTTACGCGTCGTCCCGCGGCCACCAACGTCGACTCGTTTTTTTTGTACGTCCGTCATTTTTTGCGCTCGCGAAATTAATGCCCCGGGCTTTCGGCCGTCCAATTAACGTCCGCGCCCGTTGTCATTCAATTTTCAGCGCCACTCTTTTCCCGACCATTCATCAGCCGGCGTTCAATCAAAAACGTCCAATTGCCGCGCACCGCTAAATGGATTTTCGGTCACTTCCGCGCTACCCCCCGCACCGCCGCCTCGAAATAATAACCATTAAACAAACCCGGTACCCTCCCTCTTGACCCGAGGACTCCGAGGGTGTCGAAGATCTAGAGCAGATAGTAGCGCCGCGCTATTGACGAAGTGGCTCTCTCGTATTGATTGCGCCGAGCGAGCCATTATACTTAGACCCCTTTGCTGTGCGCGCGAATTGATAAGATCCCGTCGATAGGGCATGATTACCGATCGAAGGTGGCGCCCCGCGACACGCTCAAGGGTCGACCAGGGGCGATGGGAATTTTTTTAAACGAGGGACTCTTGGCGAGTTCATATAGTTTGATTCTTCGTCGATTATTATGAAAAAGTAAGGTTATGGGATAGGGAGTTGGTGAAAGGGTTTGTTTTGGGGTTCATTGAAGGGTTTTGAACTTCAGAAATATCGTGAATCAGCTTCTGATCTCGAGTTTTGAAGAAGTTTAGTGAAAACTATCAAAGTAACCTATGCTCGATCACGTGGGGTTCATCAACTTACTATCACCAGCCCCAGTTTCGAATTTCTCAGCTTGCAAGCTAATTTGAAACCTAAATGCCGACACTTAACGACGCTTTTGATGAGCAAACGAGTCGGAAATGGATCCCCAGCCGCGATTTCCAACGGTTTTTCGCGGAATCGTCCGAACGTTGCGTAGGCTGATCACGTCGGGGTCACCGATTTAACGGGCACGCGCCACAGTGACGTAACTCCCGGCAATTTCGAATGCGCGATTAATGTGTTTATAACGAATGCGTCTAATGTGATTATAACGAGCTCCGTACATAATAGTCAGGTGTCGTTTCGGTAGCTCCCGCCCACCGTCGGTTCCTTTGCTTCCTCTTCCAGTCGCTCGGCTTCCCCTGGACAAAAGCGTCAAGAATCACTTGGCTCGCCCTTCGAGACCGCGGATAATCGGATTGGGCGAGTGGTGACGGTTGGAGGGCACTTGTGGCTTGTTGTTGGTAGCGAATTGTAAATGGCGCGCGGACTACCGCGAATGCGTAACGGGTGTGATATCTCTGCTTTTCTTTTTCAAAAACTGTCGCTGCAGAGCGCTGCCAGGCGAGCGGGCACTAGCTGTGCGAACTGCAAGACGGCAACGACGACGCTCTGGAGAAGAAACCAGGCGGGCGAGCCGGTGTGCAATGCGTGCGGACTCTACTACAAATTGCACAATGTAAGTAGCAGATTATTTTTTCACTTTTTTTGTTTAAGAGCATGTACGTGATGTGGCTATTATCATAAGAAATACTTTTTCATTTCGGGTTCCCCTACTGTATTAAAAAAACCCAGGTCGATAGTAGTCCTCATGTCGAGAAAGGGTACTAATACTTAATTTATAAAATTCTAGATAAGTGCTGAGCTGAAGTCTGTAACACCTCCTACGTTATGATAATGATTCTAAAGAGATGGAATGGTGACCTTCCTAAAAATGTAGTTCCTATTCCTACAAAGAATCCTACATCTAATGATTTGAAGATTCTAACACGCTCCAGTATCTTATATAATTGTAATTACTTTGGTACTCCCAATCCAAAGTTGGGACTACAAAATATAACTTTCGATTGATGATTCCCCAAAGCGATAAAATGTGTCACCACTTAATAAATTTTTTCTCACCGGTACTCCCTATCCACATTACGGCTACCACCACTAAATTTAAAAACTTGACCTTGAAAACCCACAATTGACGTAAACACGCCAATTAACTTTTAAAACGGTCAGTAATGAAAAGTACAATTAGTCGTCTCAGACGAAACGCGCATAACGGCGTTAATTGAAACGAAAGTTCAATCCCGATTATCTCGAGTTGATGATTACGCGAACGATAATTATCCGGTTTCACTGGCGCGGTTATTTACATACGAAAACAAACGCGATCTCGCGTTCAACGTGGCGCGAAAAATGCGCTGCGATTCGTAATTGGATGAACTTTCTTCGTCGGCGGCTTTTCCGAGCGATCGATGCGCCGAGTGGCCGGCCCCGGCAATTAGCCCGGGCGTGTTTACAATGGATCATGAGTTGGGTTTTGTCGACGCGACGCTACACTTGAGAGGGTGGAGCGTGCTCAACTGCGTGTGACACAGGAAGCGCCGGAAGTTTCTGCCTGCCGGAGAGAGACTCTCCAGTCGTTTTTTGCGGCCATTATTCGACGCACCGGAAAGAATCCACGACGACAAAAACAACAACAAATCTCTCGGGTTTCCACCTAGGGGGGTCCTGGGCCAATCGAGTGGTGCGAATTTAAGAGGACAATTTAAATTGATGAAAACAATTTTTTGCAGTTTATTTTATCTTGAACCTTTTTTAGTTTCGATCAATTTCAAATTTCATTTTCTCGTGTTCAGTGATAATGTAATTGTAATGAAATACAATTAAGGAGCATTGGGTACTATTGCGCAATGCAGGTTCTTCTTCGAAGGAAGGTTTTTATTCGAGTTCCACATTTGAAAAGGAATTTTAATTTCTTACTTCGCGCTCCTGGAATGGAAATTCCGATTTTTTTCTGTCAATTCCAGTCGGCGAGCCTGTTTTAAGTAGTGGTTGGAAATGTGGAACCCTAACGATCGTTTCGAAACCTCGTCAAACCCGAGTCACTCCAATTTCGTCTGGCACGACTTGTCCGACAAATGTATTAATATATTGTTATCTTAATGAGGTGAGCAACACCGACGTAGGAGTTGTTACATAAGGCAAGATGTTACGCAGATAAGCCGGGGGACTTCTTGTTAGCGCTTCCCCTCGTGCGAGCGACTTCGATACAATCGTCCCCAAATTTTAATTACACCGGAATCATGTTCGAAAAATAATTCCAACGGTTGTCAGCACGCAGTTGCTCGTTTCATCCTGAAGTAGTCCTTTTTAGTTCAGTTTTGGTGTCGTGAGATATTCGAATGTGGACTTGTTCTTTTAATCGATTAATCCGTAATTGAAATTTTTTAAATAATTCTGTTCGGGTAGTTTTTCTAGAAGAATTAATGTAGGAATTCAGACGATATTCACTCTAAAAAAGAAGAAGTAAAATCAACGGAATATTTCACTATATTCAACGGAATTGTACGTTGTCAGTGGAAAAATACACTACTTGTTACGAAATTTTTCCAATCCCTCGGAATATTCGAAATATTCAGTATTTCGAATATTACGAAATATTCAGTATTTCGAATATTACGAAATATTCAGTATTTCGAATATTACGAAATATTCAGTATTTCGAATATTACGAAATATTCAGTATTTCGAATATTACGAAATATTCAGTATTTCGAATATT
>JABFPB010001100.1:0-27937 GCA_022817645.1 Ceratoteleas bidentatus | reverse complement strand
TTAAGAGTACCAGTTGTTGTGTCTAAGTTGGACTAAATTGCACCGAAAATCAAGCAGTCAATATAGTTGTTTCAACAACTATATCAATAACTAAATGGGATAATTTAAACCCGATTAATGAAAGGTTAAAAAAAAGCCTTGATCCCATAGGTTAGTCAGGGTAATTAAAAAATCCAATTCAAAATTGAAAATATTTTCTGATATAAATATAATTTATGGTATTACCAAATACAAAGTATATTTGAGTCAAATATACCAGTTAAATAAGGTCTAGTATCTCTAATGCAAATATACTTTGTATTGAGAATTACCAAAAAGTATAAACTCCTATAAAAATGAGAGAACATAATCAAAGAAACTATTTTTTATTGTTTTAATTAATAACAGAGAAATTAATTCTGTAAAAAAAATTAAACGTAATTAATAATAATAATAATAAAAAAATATTGTTAACAGAATTTTACAGACGATTAGATGACCCGAAATATCCATCATTTTCCTTCTCCCATAGACTTAGAATTCGTTCAAGTTGACCTTTGCCTCAATGTCAAAAGCGCCAATTTTCGCGCCCGCGAATGCGTGAACGGCTTCGCGCGTCACGCAAGCCTTAAACGCGTAAAAAGGAAAGGGAAAAAGTCGGTGCATCTAAAAACAATGACTTTCATTTGGAAAAGTTTCTCCTTGGTGTCAATGGACAGCGCGTCACAATGAGCACATCGGGAACATCGGCGGGTTCGCGCTCGCGTGTGCATCCAGCCGCGGCCGCGGCGACGGCTCGCGGGCACAATGCTCGTATAATGAGCGGCGTGTGTGCACGCGCGATATCGTGCAAGTGAAAGGAAAGTGCGATCGCGGGCGCTAGGTCAAGTACGCACGCTACTTCGCCGATTACTAGATCCCGCTTGGTGCAAGACCGTTTACGATTTTTTGACGCTGCCCCGGCATCGGCGGGCAGTACTGATGAGTCATGCGAGCGAGGGAATGCCGACGGGGACGCTTTTTGCGACACCAGATCGGGGACAGTCGCAGTCAAAGAAGTTTTCTGTTTGATTGAAAAGAGTATCTTTTTGAAGAGAACGCCAGAAAAATAGAGCATTGCAAGTGTATTCTGCAACAAATATTGAATAGAAATGAATAGAAAAGAATTGAGAATATAGAAAGGAATTCTTTTTTGGAAAGATTTGGCAATCATAAAATCATTCTCATTTCTCTTCTATTCATTTCTATTTTGGTTAAAATATGACGGAATTTGCGAACAATCTGAATTGTTCTTTATGAATTCATTTTGTTTTCAATTCCTGAAACGGCGTTTGAAAAGAAATATGAATTCTTGTCTACTTTTATGTTCATTGCCTGAACTGAGTGCTAACCTCATTTCAGATTCTCTATTCAAAACGACTCAAAATAATTAAAAATGTTCTATTCTTTTCTATTCAATATTTTTTGCAGGGTGGTTTTTTGACGATTCGACAATTATGGGATATATCGAATCAAATTTTTTTTCACGCGAAAAAATACTTGATTCGAAACAATTTTGCAGTTTATTTTATCAAAGTGTTTATGAATTAGATTATTTTGTCAGAGAACGATTTTCGAAGCATACATTATTCAAATGTTGATGCAAATCATGATTTTAAAAAATTGAGTTTTATTTTTGGAGAGAGTTTTGACTTAATAAGTTGTCTGACAATGAAATATTCGTTAAATCAATTTGTTCTTCAATCAATGAAAATGTATGTTGAAGTTATTGCACCTCGGAAATGTCCAATTATTCTATACAAAAAGTTTACTTTAAATTTTAAATTTTACTAATTTAAACAAATAGCGTAACGTTGGGATTAATAATGAATTCTTAGTTCAAATTTCAGTACCTTATTATTCGTTCTCCAGAGTCGATCAATATTAATCAAATTCGAATGACTTGGAAATAATTTATTCATTCCTGTAAACAAGATATTTTTAAGATTGTGGCTTATTTTCTTTTACTTTTTTTTAATTCAACTAAGTGATTGATTTAACAAAACCTTCCGATTATAAAAACAAACGAAACAATAAAAAACAAAATCTTCGTTTTGGATTTGTAGTGGGGAGATGTCCAAAATCAGTATTTCTAACAAAATCTTCATTTATTGAATAAATATGCATTCGTAATTATTTCCGTTTGTTTCACAATCTAATAAAAACTACTCTTGCAAATCGAAAAAGACAATCTTGCTAAACTTCAATTTACAAAATTACACCAATCATTTCTAACGGATGCTACTTCATAACTTCGAAACTACCGAAATTGATATTCTTAATTCCTTACCACTATTAAACGCAAAATAAAGGAAAAGTAAGGAAATTAACAAACCACAAAGTTGAGACATCACTTTATATAAACAAACGAACATTCAATTTTATAACTAACTTTATTCCTCTTAAACCAAGTTCTTTCTAATTTTAAATTTATAACTTATACTATTTTAAAAGATAATTAAATGTTTCCTTTAAAACAGTTTACTCGGAAAAATCTTTATTTACAATACAAATATTAGGTCAAATCTCCCCGACATTTAGTTAATTAATTTTAATTGATTCAACCAAATCATTTTAATATTATTTTGAAGAGCTCTATCTTAATCTAACATTTCTCTCAGCATCGAAACAAAAACACCAAAAATGTATTACTTTAAAATATTTTTTTATCTCATAAGAAACTAAACAAACCAAATATTTAACACTAAAATACTTAAAAGACACACATTTTTCCTTAAAAAAAAAGAAAGAAAAACAGTTTGTAGTGTTCCTTCCAATTTTGCTTCAGACCCAACTCCCTTTTCCGGACTTTCCCTGCAATCCCCCCTCCCCACCTCTCCATCTCGCGTCATTACCGCAACTTCCAGGCAATCAAAACCAATTTAACGCCAACATCCAAAATCGCCGTCCCACAAACGGCACTCGCATAAGCTCGCACAACAAGCCGAGTGATTTGCGATTGCGCAACGCGGATCGCCATAAGATTTCGAACGGCGCGAAATTACGACCGCGTGCATCCGGCGTGGGTGTTTTGCGAAACGGACGCGGATTAAACAAATTAGCGCCGTAGCCGATTAGCGCGTGTTGTGGCGTCGCGAAACTTCCGAACGGTGTTTCAGCGTTGCGAACGACCAAGGACAGTAACGCCCAGCGCCACTAATTAATTATGCAATTGTTCGTTAATACTGCGGCGTTAATTGGAAAAGTTGCCGCGAGGTCGTCGGACCCCGGCTCATACGCTTTTCTTGGACTCTGTATGCGTTTTGGTGTCGCAATCGCGAGATAAGCTCCGATAAGGTTGGATTCTTGAAAGAGACGAATGGGAGGAAATGGAACGACGTTTTGTTGGAACGAAGGGGAAGTTGCTGTAAACTCAATTCTGTATAATTACCTGATACAATGAGAGACATTTTGTTTTCAAACGAACAAAAAATTTTTGTTTAGTTTTTTTAGTTTTAGTATTTTGAAAGAAAAGGAATCTGTTTGATCGAAAATGATACGTTTTGTAACAAAAAGAGTACAATTTTGTGTTAAAATGATCGCATTTCAAACCGAAAAGTAATTCCATTAGGAAAAAAGTACCGTTCTGAATTAGAATGTTTTTTGGATTAGAAAATTTTTTGTAGAAAAGGAAATTCCTTTGATCTCAAAACGCAGACCGTTTTGGTAGAAAAGGAATTTTGTTTTGAATCAAAAGGAATTCTTTTAATCCAAAATTATTGTTTATTCAATATATTCAAAATCTGTATTCAGTATAACACAAAAGGCTAATTACAGCATGATCCTGTGTTAATTGGAGAATTTACATGTGTTTTGAAATTCATTATCTTACTTATCTTACTCAACTGTAGTCTAAAGCAATTAATCCTTGTATTAAGTTTCTCGTCTAGTTTAAATATCTCTTTTAAATGGTAAAATATTCTTATTTTTAGTCAGATAATAGCGAGTTATCCCACGTACACTCTATTTCGATTTCATCAAAATCAATAATAATTCGATCTACAACAGTCCCACCTTAAATTTATTTCAACCCAATTGAATAATTGAATAATTTGCAATTTTCAGACGGCGCATGCTGGTACTTTCATCCTCGGTGTAGCGTCGATGATGACCGCTCGTTTACACAATGATGAAGTCACCCTTACTCTAAAACAAGTAATAAAAAATAAACTATTAATAAACAAAAATTAGAGAAAAATATTAATGCAATTATTTTTAATATATTTCAACCAAAATTGAATAATTTGATGCATTTTCGAATTAAAATTTCTCCCAAAGCAAACATTAAATCTACAATTGGTACAAAATTGTATTAAATTGCCATTTAAATCAAAATAAACTTTACTTCTATTAATTGTATTATTTAATTAAAATTTATTCTAGTTGTGAATTATTCAGTTTTGAAAACAATAACAAATTTCAGTAATTAATTTGTTAAATTCCTAAACTTTAGTCTCAACTTCCAAACACTGAAATTTATTTCACAATGATTGATTTCATGCCTATTAATTTTTAATGCTATTACCATAAAAATAAGCTTGAAAATGTACCTTACAGAAGTAATTTGTAATTAACAGTCAAACTATAAATAACGAATGCACGTTTACCGCATTTATCCTCGCATGCATAAATGCGCTCGTTTAGCGTTTGATTCCGCTCCATTGGTTTCTATGGAATAATAACACGCGGCGGAGTTGAGCCACTCGTCCCGAGCGGCAGCCCGGATTTGCATTTAATTGGCGATTGCGAGTGCAATAAAATATGAGTCCCCGTAGAAAGTGCACCCATAAACTTGACAATTATGAAACGGCGATGCCAATAATCCATGCGATTGTTTTGCAGGTTCTTACGGATTTGGTGAAAGGCGAGTTCATGCAGCTGGGTTCCAAAGAGACCGAAAATGAGCGATTCGCGCACTATCTCACGAAAACATACAGGAAAACTGCGAGTCTCATCGCCAATTCTGCCAAAGCGGTAATTTTTCCAACAGATTTTCCATAATTTCTTCTCCAGCATTATGAAACCAAGTTTTCACTTTTTATCCATCCTTTATCTGCGTTGAAAAGAAACCGACTAATTTCGGATGAAATCTAATCAGATTACCGTTTTTAAGAGTCAGAGGTCTTTTAATTTGAGTATAAACACGACTATGTTTGAGTATTTTGAAGTATTCGACTTTTTGGAACATTTTTTTAATTTTGAAAAGTTTTATTATTTAAAAAAGACTAAGTTTGGGTGAACCTAATGATATAATCGTTTTTAACAGTCAGAAATCTGTTAATTTGAGTATAAACATGACAATGTTTGAGTATTCCAAAAAATTCGACTTTTTGGAACATTTTGAAAAGTTCTATTCACTTTTTAAACTTTTTTAAACATGGCCGAGTTTATACTCAAATTAAAGGATTTTTCATTTCAAACACAATGGTAATACCTACAAAGTTAAAACTCAACAAAAGAAAAAAATTTCACAAACTACTCAAAGGTGTTTCGAATTACTCAGCACATAGTCTTCTGGGTACTCAAATGAAATGATTTCTCAATTCAAGAACACATCTCACCTATTTTCCCTAAAAACAAAACCATTTGTTAAATTCAATCCAAGACAAAATATAACCTTTCTTTATAATTTCAGGTTGCAATGCTGGGAGGAGCCGACGATCGTCTGGTTGAAGTCGCGTTTCAGTACGGCCGAAACGTTGGATTAGCTTTTCAATTAGTCGATGATCTCCTGGACTTCGTTTCCTCCGCCGACACAATGGGAAAACCCACGGCTGCGGATCTGAAACTCGGTCTGGCCACCGCACCAGTGCTCTTCGCCTGCGAGCGGGTAAATCCATCGTCCCAACAATTCAAAATAATTTGCACGCCGACGAGTCTCATCAAACAAACGCCGCATCCCATTCATTCTCAATAACGTCCCATTGCAATAGTAAATGAAAGGTCACTGCGATTTTTCCCGGCCGCCTTAAATGTCATTAACCTTCCTTAATGACCGCTCATAAGATCAATCGATTAGGTCTCGTGGGATTAAATCTCGCGAGTGTAATGATGTAATAACAATCTCGAGTGTCGAGATTTCAGCGATAAGCAGACGGAGTCAAGGTGGAAAGCTGCGAACCAGTCGTTTCGGTGTAATTAGCCGACGAAAGATGAATATGTAAAAGCGCGCGGTAGAAAAGCAGAAAAACGCTGTTTACAATAACAAATTCCCGGCGGATATTTAAATAAGATGAAAGTGCGTTTTTGTGTTTTACTTTCTCCCGCTTCAGTTCTAACGATGAGGCTGCGGCGTGGAAATCACTGCGAGGCGTTGAAAGTTTGAGTCAGCTGTTTATGTGGATGCACCGCTGAATCGCGATTATGCAACGAGGGAGAAAAAAGAGCGGTCCTCTGACGGTTTATTGTTATTTTATTGCGACTTTTATGGGCTTTATTCGTTGTTTGATTTATTTATTTTTTAGTATTCAATTATAAGGAGGAATGTTGGACTGGAAATTGTCTGTGGGTTGTGATCTATAGCGACTTTCATTGATCGAGATCTAAGTGATTTATTAATGCTAACTAATATTTGGAATATTTAGTTGGAATCATGGTTCAAAATGTACATTGGTTGAAATGTTTCCATACCATTTGATGAATTGTGCAAAACTGACAAATCTAAGTGGTGAATATGTAAATATTCTAAGTTTCACGAGTTAAAGAAATAACATTGTGTCTTGTAAACTTATATTGGTAGAATATGTGATTGTATAATATAATATTTCATGTGATGAAACTGATTTTAAAATCAGATTTTATCTTCTTCATTTCATAATGGGGAACACATAAAAATAACATTAATTATATAAATTGTAATAAGATATTCGTGTTTAAACGCTGAACTTTTCACCTATTAAAAGTTAAAAGTATCTCCAATAAACGTTTTACTAATATTCATTTAGTTAACATCATAGTAAATAAAAAGTAAATAAAAAGGCTAGTAAATAAAAAGTGATTTTCAAATCTTTAAAAATTAAAATGAATCAGTCTTCTTTACCATTTAGACTTATTCCAAAACAGATTGTTTACATCCATCATTGCCATTGCAAAATTGCAATGCAGAAATAACTAGAAACAAAATTCCATAAAATTCGTTAGAAACAATATTTTTATAGAAACGAATATAAATAATTTACTAATTAAACAATCAATTACTCGGTGGAAAGATTTCATTTGAACTTCAATGGCACTCTATTTAGTTCCATTCCAATTATACATCAATATTTTCAATGAAAAATTGAAAATCCTTTGAAAAAATTCGCTTTTGTTCAATTCTACTAGTTATATTCAAACTTATAAAAACTAACTTGAAATCTTAAATTAGAATTCATTCAAGAATTAATAAATTACTAATGAATTCCAAACTAGTCAACTGAATGTAAAATTTGGCTAAAAATCCATTTCCTTTCTATTCGTTTCTATACAAAAATGTCGTTTTCAGGTGTCGATATTTTCAATAACCTTTTCTTTTGAATTACATTAAAAAAATGTTTACTTAAACCATAGTTTAATTTACCAAAATATCTAACTATTCCCAATCTTTCAGTACCCAGAGCTGACCCCGATGATCATGCGCCGTTTCCAAGAACCCGGCGACGTGGAGAAGGCGTTCGAGTTGGTGCACAAGTCACAGGGTCTCGAGCAGACCCGATTCCTGGCCAAGAATCACTGCATCGAGGCGGCCCGTTTGGCCCAGTCATTAGTCGACAGTCCGTTCCAGAAAGGTCTCCTGGTGGTCAGCGATTTAGTCATCAATCGTATGAAGTAACAGCCGACCGATCACCACCATTCTTTCGACTCGACACCAAAACCAGAACCCAGCTGGAACTGCCGAAAACCCAGCCGTAAGAGACAGAAGGAGAAATGACACTCGACGAAGTTGCTTCCAATCGTCGTCTTCTGATAGGTTTAATTGTAAACCGGGAGTTACGAGGAAAACAAAAAGAAGGAGAGTCCAAGTGCCTAAAGCGCCACCTCGATGTCAACGAGAGGGTCGAATGACACACACGAATATATATGCGAGTCTTCGATGATTTTGGGGAACCGTTTGTTTTCACTTCAGTTCTTGTTATACCATTTGGGAAGGAGCGCAATTGTTGTAAATAAAAGTACTCCGTAAGATTGTCCAACGTAGTATTAATTGTTGAAATTAATATATTTTATCCCGACACTTACTGTAAGCCGATTGCGTATGGACATCGGCGGTAGTGTATATATCGTTTGAAACGAAATTACCTGTAATTAGGGGAGCAATATTGCACGGTGACTTTTTCGCACGGCGTTTATTGGGGGACATTTTTACTTCAAAATTGCGCTTTCGGCGACATTTTTAGCCATGATCGGGAAGGAAATATAAATGGTTCAAATTTTTTCAAAATGTTGGTACTGTAAGATGCATTTTTACGAGAACAGCATAGGATTGTTTTTTAGAGAGTAAACTGTAAAAAAGTACTGTAAACGCGAGCGAAGTTTACCGTACGATATGGAAATTCGCAATACATTGGCAGATTTTTGTAAACGCGACATTATTTATTCGAATTTCGAAAAATCATTGTATTCGTCGATTCGCATCTTTTTATCGAATTTTGATGCACGATGAAAAAATTGTACGTCGCGAAATTTCGATGCATTTTCGAGCTGATTTCTATTGCGAAACGATTAGTTTTAAGTTACTAATGAAATGAGTACTTAAGACTTGTCGTTTATTTATTTTTTTTTTTTGAGTCTTCGTACTTTATAGATGCGACCAATTCGATGGAGAAAAATGGACACTAAACTGGCAAATTGTTGGGTAATTTGTTACAAGCTTACACACGTGTATATACTTGAATTGCAAGCAAATTTTTTATATTTTCGTAAAAGTCGAACGAAATCATGGCTATTACCCTCTAACGCTAAGAGAATCGCCTACGTTCGTAACCCAATGAAGTCTGTTTATTCGATTCAAAGTTTATTCACTTGTTGATGGATATACAAACGATTCGAACTGCCACGGCTAAAGTAACTGCACAAATTTGTACATATGACCGAAACTTTGTTGAAAAAAGGTTTGTCAATCGGACTGCACGATTTCACTTGCAGAAAAGTATGCCGGTAAATTGATGAATTTGTAAATTTGTAAACGAAATGCAAGTGGTGAAATTGTGCAATCTGCATGGTTAACACTTAAACAGACTACTATCTGCTCAAATCATTCACGTATGTATGAATTATATAATATGTAATGTTATGTATTGTAATAATTTATATTTATAATATGCAATTATATTGTAATGTATATAAGTATCGTAAAGCACATAAAATCATAATAAATGTACTATTGTAAGTCAAGGATTCCTTAATGAAAATGATGTAACGACTTTCTTTTGTACAGGAATTTTGATTCAACTTGGTAACCACTGCTTGGATGTACATGATAGGCATTCCTACTGTACGTTGTTTTATATGTAAGAAAATAAAATCAATTTTTGTACTAATCTGAGGATTACAGCGTTTAGATTTGGGTGGGGGTTCAGCAGCATTTGAGCAGTAAGTATTTTATTTTGATTTTATAAATTATTTGCTTGTTTGAGTCATTATATATTGAATTAATCATGATTCAGATAGTTTTACATCGTCTAAAGTATCAAAAAAAAGTATTATGATATTATAAGACAAAGGGTGTATTCTAAGTTTAAATAAAAAATAAGTATTTATCAATATTCATGTTCGATAATGAATAGAAAATAGTAATATTCATTTCATAAAATATAATCATGATTTTAAATTTCTGACAGTCACAGCTTCTGACAATGTAGCCAACCTCGTAACGTATGCATTTTAACCATAAATACCATTAACTTTAAAATTTACTACTAATTTGAGCTGCTGTAACTAATTTTAGCTGTTTAATTTTTAAAAAAGTGTAAAACGTTTTAAAATCGTTTTACGAACGACTTAAAACGTTTTAAGAAAGTTTCACGATGAGATTTTTTTCACAGGTTTTCTACGATTACTTTAATTTTTATGTAATGTTTGTGTATTTTATTATTTTTATTTTATTTATTAAATTATTTATTATTTTATTGTTCATATCATTCGCAGTATTTTGCGTAATTTTCACTAAAAGGAAATTCATTTCAACTGTTTCCATACACTCGCGACATCTGTAGCAATTTTAAACTACTACGATCTCGGCCGACAATCTGATCATTGTTTGCGCGCGCAAAAAGCGTCCGTCAGCGACAACTTTTTCGTAGTTTTCGGTACAATTCGTAGTTCTTTTTTCAAATCTCGAAATGGCAAATCTAGCAGATTTGTGCGAACAATATTTCGGTGCTCGTGACTTCTATGAAGTGCTAAAAATTAAAAAAACCGCCAGCGAAAAAGAAGGTAAGCTCGAAAATTCGCTATCCCTGGAATAACCTCAAAATGCCGAATTCTTTGTTTCTGTACTTTGTTAAAGTTATAATTATTATGTTTTTTGTTAAATGAGTAAAGGCAATTGAGGATATCTGCCGAAATGGTTTTAGATTTATAAATTAGGTAGAATTTACTAAAGGAATAGTTTTTGTCTAAAATTGTAATAAAGAATATTCGTTGTAAAATTTTAAGTAAAATATGCTATTAATGATTTGCAATTCTTGTTTACTTGTTATTTATATAGATATTTGATTTTCGATATTAAGTTACATATTTCATATTATATCTCATATAAGTTTAAAAATTATGATAATCTAATTTTAAATAAAAATGCCTCATAAACTTCTGAAAATCCTTAGTTCAATATTTTGAAGAATAGCTTAATTTTGGAGATCCTCTTATAATTAAGAAATTGTAGGATGGAATAAATACAATTCTATTAATCCATTAATAAAACATTAATCAATGTAATGTTACAGATTTATTGCTCTATTACAAATAATTAGAAACTCATGTTATTACTTGTATTATATTGACTCACAAGATTATCTGGCACTTTCTGATCAAAATAAACATGTTTAGTTTGCCAAGAATCTAATGGCACTCTGCATAACCATTTACATTTCCCAAATGCCAATAAACTCTAATGATAGTTTTCAGAATCCATAAAAATAAATCTTCAAAATTTGCTGTTTTTGCATAAAGATTCTGTTTCCATTAATGATAAAAATGAATAAATATGATTACAAATAACACAATCTTATATCCTTCTGCTTTCTATATTTTTCAGTAAAAAAGGCATATCACAAACTTTCACTTCTTGTACACCCCGACAGAGTGGCGGAAGACATCAAGATAGAAGCAACAGAAAAATTCAAAGTTCTCGGCAGAATTCATTCAATACTCAGCGACAATGAGAAACGTAAAATTTACGATGAATCTGGAGAATATGACGAGGAAAGTACTGAAGTGATGATGCGCAATTGGGCCGACTATTGGAGAACTCTATTCAAGCCAATCACGATTGATTCTATAAATGAATATAAGAATAATTATAAAGGATCTGAAACGGAGATCGCAGATCTCAAACGTGCATATATGGACAGTAAGTCACCATTTTTTCCAGCACCTATTTTTTTTTCTTTATATTTCTTCTATTTTAAAATTGAATATTGTAACATTCGAGAAAAATCAGAAGTGAAAAACATCAGAAATGATCGATTTGTCAGTTTGGACATTGGAGTACTGAACTGGGCTTAATGAAGAAATACAGTGAATCACTAATACCTCGAACTGATTGTTAATTTCAGGGAAAGGCGATATGGATTACATCCTGGAGTCCGTGCCATTTACTAATTGCGAAGAAGAACCACGTTTGCATGAAATCATTCAGAAATTGATAGACAGTGGCGAGGTGCCGGAATACAAGTCGTTCACGCAAGAAAGCGAGGAGAAGAAGGAGCGCCGCAGAAAGAAGGTAAATAATCATGCTGAATCAATAATTGAACTGGACAAATATAGGTCGTTTACACATTGAGCTAATGATGCAGCACAATTGTGCGATAGGAATGAAATATGGTTGGGAAAGGCCTTTAATGGCAGTCAAACTTGCTTGACGCACATTGACCAATCACGTGCCACCTGCACTATTGTTTCCCCTTGGTGTCTCCGACATTCATGGAATTTTTTGATTAAACATTCACGCAACGATTACAGGTTTTCTTCAAATTCCAGCTATTCATTATATTCGCAATCTATCGTCTTATTAGTCATTTCATCTATAAACCAACCAATCAGATCATCTGAATTTCTGAAACAATTTATCAAATTACTGAATTTGTAGTGAGAAAATGAAGTACTTTTCTCACTAAAAACAGTGAGAAAAGTGGACACTTTTCGCACTACTCGCAAGAAAAAATATCGTACTTCACTTGTGGGAAAAGTAGTTACTCTAAGCAGTAATAGTATATTTTTAACCAAGGGAGTAAAACGGAGTTTTACTCCCCGAAGTTACAACGATATTTTTCGACCTCTACTCGACCTCAAGTAGAGGTCGAGTTTTATTCCCTGAAATTGTGGGAGAAAAACTAAACTTTACTCCCTAGGGAGTAAAAGGCTCCCCGAGGGAGTAAAGTTTAGTTTTGTTCCCTAAATTCAGGGAGTAAACCTCGACTTTACGTGCATGTCGTAAAGTCGAGGTTTACAACATGCACGTAAAGTCGTAACGTCGAAAAAGTAACGACTGTGACGAAAAAGTAATTCGGTGAATTATTAATTTTCTGTCACAAATATCTTTTAAATTAATTCATGTCTACCAAGTATCATAGACATGAAACATTTTTTTCAGCGAATGTTTGAATATATTCAAATATTGGAAATTTATGTCTGATAAGTTATTACCTTCACATTTCAAGATAACAAAAGTAAAAATTATCATTGTAACTGAGTGTAAGAAGGGACTCCAAAAAAAAATGTAAAAAAACAAAACAGTAACAAAAATGATATCAATTTCTTAAGTAATGATGAAGAAACTAGGTTACTATGTCGAGTTAAAAGAATGCAGGACTTTCGACCAATATCAATTGGTCGAAAGTCAATTAATCGAAAGTCAATTCGTCAAAAAGTCAAAACATCGAAATATCATATTACCAAAACTCAGTTGTTCCAAGTTAATAGATCGAAAGTTAACCGATTTACTCCTTCCCAGAATTCTTTAGGAAAGAGTAAAGTAGAAGAAAATTAAAAAAACTAACCACTTCCAAACAGTTGTGAATCGTAGAGATGCATATCCAATTATGTACGAGCATCGATAATTCTTCACGAAATCCTCTCCAGAACTGGAAAATACTTCCAAAAGCATAAACTACCAAAACCAAACCCAAACCCCATTTCCCAGTCCACATCGCCACCAACAATCCTACCCCAAACCCTGCCTTCCACCAAACTCCCAAAATCATCACATCCATCACCTCTCCTCCAAACCTCAATTCCTCACTCGACCTCCTTCCAAACAAAACCCCAATCCCCAATTTCTCCCCAGCAATTAGGCCCATCCCAAACTCACCCACCACCTGAAACCCCAACCTCCCATCCTCACCTTCGCGAACTTTTCCGCAGCACTGCGCCTGCACCTTGCGCCTCTATTTTTACCGCCGTGCATGACCAATCTCCGCGCGGATTCGCCGTAGGCGAGCCGCGGCGCGCTCCGAACACGCGCGCACACCAGACGCTCGCGTGCCAGCGCAGTGACGCTCCGGCCGCCGGTGGGGGTACCCTTGTAAATAAATAACGGTCTGTTGCTGTTGCTGAACCCAGTCCGCCATAAGTGACGCGCGCTCTCGTGCACCCCCTCGTAAGATGCGCCAGCTCTTACTCTGATCCGCGAGTCTCGCCACTTGACATACAAGCCTACGACCCCGACCCCGGCACCATGCCAGCGACCCTCCTCCGCGTCCTGCTGGCGCTCTTCCTGGCCCACCAGGTCTCCGGCCGCTGCGACCCCGTGACCAACGAAGAAATGAAGGAATACAGCTGCGACGGCGGCACCCCCCTCGACCTGCTCTCCGTCCCTGAGGACACCGAGAAGATCCGGATCACCAGGATGCCCCTGCCCCGAGTCACCGCGAACCTCTTCGCCCGCTTCGGGCCGAACCTCTGGGTGCTCTCCTGTTCCCACTGCGACATCGAGCACATCGACCCCGACGCCTTCCGCAGCCTCGAGAACCTGCAGCAGCTGAGTCTCGACGACAACAGGCTAAGAACAGTCCGAGCTGACTGGTTCCAGGGTCTGGAGTACCTGACCTACCTCGACTTCAACCACAACCAGATCGAGGAGATCGAGCCAGGGGTCTTCTCGAAACTACCGAGCCTCGTGGACCTGAGGATTTCCGGAAACCGGCTGAAGTGCCTGGATATCGAGGATATGAAGCACCTCAGGCAGCTGAAGAGGGTTTTCCTGACGGAGAACCCGGAGTTCCAGTGCCCCAATGCAGTCTCGCAGTTCCTTCGCAGCCAGGGGGTCCTGGTGGAACGGGACCCGGAGTGGGATGAGATGAGGCAGGACCAGGTGCAGGTCCCGGAACGGAGGTTTGGGAGCAGCACTGGTACCCCGGAGCCGGCTTATCGGGAGAGGCTGAGGCTGCAGCACTACCAGACCACGACGGACTACCCGGAGACGACGAGGAGGGAATATTACACCAGACCGGCGTACTACCCGACCAGCACTGAAGCCTGGCCGACGACGACGACGGAGTCGGATATGGTGCGGCTGAACCCGAGACCTAATGGTGCTTACGACATGTCTGAGGAGGAGGAAGAGGAGGAGGAGGAGGAAGATGATAGGGACACCCAGGAGGAGATGCGCAGGTGGCAGTCGCAGCACAATACGCCGGTGGCGCCACCGTCGGTGCCGGTGGAGATGATCCACCCGGCGTCGGTGCCGGACGACTTCTACCAGGGTCCCTATTATGCGCCCAAGGTCACGCACCCCCAGGTCGTGGAGAACTACCGGCAGCCGGCGGAGACGACGGCGATGGAGGGGCACGAGGAGCGCGTGACCGAGGTGGCGCTGCAGGCGGACCGCTCGGCGGCAGGGTGCGCGACGGTCGCGACGGTGGCGCTGGCGCTCGGCCTGGCGGCGCGGCTGGCCTGAACCGGTGGTGCGAGAGACAATGCGTCGTTTCTTCGTGACTAACTACCGTGTAATTCTTAACGATGTATTATGACGGCAATTAACCCATTTGCATATCCGTGAGCCGAGAAATAGTTGGCGCGATCGTGCGCGTTTGGGAGTATGACTGCGGGGGAATTTGAGGGGGGAGGGGGGTGAAGAGTGGCGCAAGGCGACGAAGGCGACAGGACGCTGGAGGAGGAGAGGATGGCGGCCCTGCCAGATGTTTGTAGGTAATTTTTTAAGTTTTTGGGGCGAAATAAGGGAGGGGTTAAGAGGGTTGGTGGGGTTGAATGAAGAGTAAGAAGAGGTGAACCGATTTAAAGGATGTTTTGGTGGTATATGAAATGTTTGGAACTTTGGAACGAATGAGGGGGGAAACCCCTGATTTTTTAGGTGACCAATATCCAGAAAGGGAGTGAAAAAATTTTGTTAAAAAATCGGCATTAAATGAAAGAGCATATTTTTTAGTTTACAGAAGAATATAGGCAAACTATTGTTTTAAAAAATGTTCAAGTCTATCTCCAAAATATCGTTTTAAATGGTTCATTCTTTTATCTACTTCATGTGACACTAGGTGACATACATAAAGTTTCTGGTGGTGGTTATTAAGATTTTTCCAACTCTGTATTATAAGATACATTAAATAACAAAATTGGTTTCCTGTGAGTAAAATATCTATTAGAATGTAGGCTAGTCTGACAATATAGTTTGCAATATCACCTAAAGTAATGCATAAATTAGCAAGATGCCGCATATGTATTCATATGATTTGAAAACATTTGAAAATATCTTAATGACCAAAATATAGTTTAATTTTTTCACTATACTTAAATGGTATAAAGCCCATATTTTTCGACAGATTTGGTCTATAAGTAACTATAGAAATAATTGTAAAAAATATTGTTCATTCTACATTCAAAAAATAGATTAAACTATTCGAAAATGCAACAGCGACATTGTTGTCGATAAAATGATTTTGTGTTGTAGCGTAACAGTGTCCATAAGCAATTCAAAGTCTCTCGCGAAAAGCGATACCAGAATGGTAAACATTGAAGCACTTGATGACTGCTATGAAAAATGACATTTTTACACGTAGTACACATTAAGAAATGCAATATTTTAAACAAACAAAGGAACTGTAGAAATGTCTTAAACATTTAGATCTCAGCATTTTTTAACTTTGTACTCAAACATTTTTAATTACGAAATAACTTTTTGATTATAAAATAAAAAATATTTTCATCGTTTTGGAAAAGAAAATATTTTCAAACTTTCGCCACCCAAAAGAAGGATCGTTACTAACTCCTTATTAACTTCAAAATATATCTGACATAGATTTATGAACTCTATAAAATATTGTATAGAATTACATACCTGACTACATAACTTGTATATGATAGAATTGTATGCTAAATCGGACATTCAAAGGATGATTCCTCAAAGCAACTGGTATTTGATTAAACTGATGGCTAAAGAGATTAAGATTCGTGTGAAAATGTTAAATACCTCGAGGAAAATAGTTACGTGATAATTACAGGATCGCCACAGTTTGAGTGGCTGGTATTTCGACGCAACGTATAATTGTCTGCAAAATAATGCCATTAGTATTAATCGTCGGGAGGAACGAGGATTACTCATATTCGTGCTAAAAACGGGAACATCTTCCTTTCTGTGTCAGCATTTGCTTAAATCGACTCATTTTTTCAAGATTCGCTACATTTCAATTACTATCTGCAACAGCAATTCAACTCAAAACATAAATCCCAATATTTTCTTTTCTTTATCTGAAACGTGGCATATCCACTTAAACATTTACCCTCCGCATTTCCGAGAACGCGCGAATCAGAAGAACAAACGTTGCAAGCAAAAGAACGAGCGCAATTTGTTTCATTTGTCATGCACTTTTACACGGTAGCCATAACAATTCCTCCAACAGAATGCGACACGCCAAATATGTAATTCAGATGTATTTTCTTGCGTCGCAGATTCCATTGCCACTTGTCTCGTTTTTTATAACGGAATATCAATTTTGACCCCCCACTTCCTCATATTATTAAATCATATCAATCGCAAGTTATTTGTCGTCTGAACAATTACATAAAAATTATGTTCTTGAAGCGTGACTTTGCCGAGGAAAAAATGATTAATTCCTCCGACTGATTGCGAACTTGAATTCAGACATTCCTCAGAATACGTTAACAAATCTTTTAATCACATTTTAAACATTTCCTCATTTATCAAATTGCGTAATTTTAATAAATCATTAAAGTATTCACATTTTTATTTATATATGACTTATATATATGGCAATATATATGTTCCATATATGTTCATTTTTACCGAGGTTTATTTTATATTATTTGCGCGAAATGAAATGTTTTTGCAATGCTTCAGAATGCGTTTTTATGACGTTATTTTATTTTTCCAATTAGAACAGAGCATTAACATGCGGCAGTGAATCAAATAAATCGGTCGCGAGATTTAAACGGTTGCGCGACGTTTTATTGCGGCGCTTTCCCATAAAACACGGTGGTCGCGCGTTGGCGGGGCAATTTCGATCGGCGAGGAGATTGCGCTCGCGATCGTTTCCGCGACTTTGAAAATCGCAATTGAAGTCGCGCGCGTGAGTGCGACTTCAATTGTAATTCATTGCCAGTCGGTGTCTGCGCCAATTAGTCGTTAATTTAATATTTAAATCGACGCGTCAATGCGAGGTAGCGACACGCGCCGATTAGTGTCAATTAACGTAACGTCGCGGTGGGGCGCCGCGTCGAGGAAAACGTCGTCGCGATTTGCTTTTTAATTGGGAAATTGTTTGTCGCACTTGGCGGGGAAGTTTTTTTCGTTTTTAATTTTTTGATGTTGAATTAATTGATTGGAGACATTATGAAGTTACTGAGAAAAATATCCTTTTGATATGTTAAAGGATTCGCGCCAAAAAGAAAAATCGTTTTCATCTAATGGGGTCCTTTTGTCAGAAAAGGAATCCCCTTTTGATAGAAAATGAACTCGTTTCAGGACAAAAGGATATTCTTTTTGGGCACGAATCCTTTTCATGAAAAAGGATATTTTTCTGAGTGTAAGCTGTAAACCTGAAGTAGACAAATATATTTTTCTGATAAGAATCGTGGATATCAGACAATAGGCTTTCATGAACCAAATGAAAAAAACGATCTAAAACTATATAAATGAGATATTTTTTAAACCGGTTTGGAAAGATTTCTGATCAGATTTGGAACGAAACCTCATCATAAAAGATTTTATTCAGATTTTTTTACCAAGCAAACTGCACTTGCAGAGTAAATATGGAATGTTTAGAGAACCAGACTATATTGATTTAGCGAATGGTATGCATTGAAAGTGAATATAGAATAGGTTAGAAACGACGCGAACGGTGGCGCCACTTGAACGCGTTTCTCCTTAAGATACACTGTTTGACTTATGCAGTCAAACTGCTTATTCAAATCACATCTCATATACATTCTAAATGATTTCAATGCTTATCTTTTATTTGACTCAAAGATATTACAATATTAAAAAACCAATGTTTTTAATAATCGATCGATTAAATAAACAGCTATCATATTTCGTTTTCAGATTCAAATAAGCCTGCTGTTCTGTATTGAAAATAAATTATTCCAATCGCAAAAAGAACCTATCCTCACATTACATATCCTGATTTATCCAATGCGAAGTTCGTTTTTTCCAGCGAAATCGCGCGTTTCGCGTCCGCTGAATCAACGTCGCGAATCGACGAACTTCGGCGCATTAATATTTAACGCGGCGCGCTAGTTCGGGTTCATTCATTCAGCAGAAGGCCGCGGCCGGCCGCGTTGGCCCGGAAAAGTCATTGATCCTTGAAGGCGCGCAATTTTATTCCGCTTTGATTTCGCCGATCGGCGTTTTTGCGCGCGGAACAGGCCTTGACGAGTCGCGTGCATTCATTTCGTTAGATCGTTATTCGAAAATGGTTTATTTACTTCGACAACAAAACGGAAAAAAATCGAAATTGAGCTTCCGAAAAATTATGCATTTTATTGGGCAATCTTTGGTAAACATGAAACATAAATGACTATATATGAATTCCTTTAGGTATCCTGGCAATTTTTTTACATTTCCAGGTAAATCATGGAAATATCCAAAGTGTTGCAGCAAAAATCCAGAACTTGCATGGAAACGTGACAGATATAAGTATATATAAGGCCATAAATAAAAAATGATTTCATATCTATTTTTCAGTTTCATGCAGGTTTATTTACTAGCAGGATTTTGGAATTATCTGAAATGTTAAAACTTGTACATGGAAAAAATGAAACCATATATAGCAATAACTTATGGAAATACGAGAAAATAAACGTCGCATATTTCATTTTTATTCGCGATTAATATTTTGACAAAAAAGTGTAGGTAGTAAACGTCGGAGCGACGAAAAGACGAAGAAATGTAATTTTTCGATTATCGCGCGAATATGTGTCAAGATCGCTCTAAGTGCAGTCGCATGCAGGTAAACGCCGCGAAGACGCGACGCTAATTCAAGCGACGGAATTTCGTTCGTCGGCGTCGAATCGTAAACGAATTAAGGCTAAGACTCGCGGTTTCTAATTGTGGCAAGATAAAACTATTATTAAGGCGGTAGGCTTTATAATTAAGAAGTGGAAAAAAGAGTTTATCGCCGCGAGCTTTTTATCGCCGGGCGAACGTCACGTTAATTGTTCCGCGCCTTTTTGCCGCTTCATCGGCACGAGGCGATGCCTCTGCGACGGCTTTTTTGTTCAGAATCTTATTAATTGGCGAATTAATTGCCGCACGATGGAGGTACGAAGTGAGAAAATTGATAGGATTTTTGGATTGTCATGTGAGGAAATTGGCGTTGTCATAGCTATTTGTCTTGCGATTATCATTGCGCAATGTCGCGGGAGAGTTAGTGAGTTGATATGTAAAAGTGGAATGATTAACAAAATAACTGGCAGTGAATTATTCGCACTGACGTCCGAAGAACTAATGACTTCTTTAACGAAAAGAGAAATATCTAGTAGAATACGAAGTGAATAGTGAAACGCGGATTTGGAACGCAATGATTCAGCTGGAATTGTGTGGATGATGTGATTATGATGATGTTAAGAGTTTCGTTTGGCAGGAAAATTAATCTCTGCAAAACGTTGATCAAAGATAATTACGATTTTGGAATCGAATGTGTGAACATGTAAATTTTCATTTACGTATCTTTGATACCAGTCAATCAAAATCAATCAATCGAAAAATGTATCTTTAAAAACAATAAATTTATTAAATCTTATGAAAAAAACGTATCTTCAGAACTTGTATTCGCTTATTTTTACCTGATTTATACCAGCTTAAAGAATTAAGCAATATTCAGTAAACAAAATAAATTATTATTGCTTCTTTAATTTTTGTTAGTTTTCAACTGTTGAAATAATCATATAATTTTTGGTATTCTACATGTATTTTGCACATATTTAAGTAATAACGAGTATGCCTAGAAATTTTGACGGAATGTTAGAAATATTATTGAAAAGAATTCTTGTATATTTTTCAATGATTCGGAGCTTCTAAAAAAGTTATGTCGATAAAAAATCTTTACTTTTATTTAATGGGTTCTATGGCAAAGTATCACCTGAAGGCTACGCATGCAAAACACATTTAAAAACTGACAAAACTCCAAATGATTGATAAATTGGTATTTGGTATATTAATTGTCACAATTAGTTAGAGTGCATCATCTTGTACACAATATCAATTAGAGAAACCAATTAGAAATTAGAGTTCATGAAATCCAATATTTAAAAGAAATTAATGAGATTTTCGTAAAAATGTGTAATCTTAGAGTAACATACGACAATTTCGTTACCCCATTTAATCGATTTTTTATCTTCGACTAATTAATGCGAATAAAATAAATAAAATAATTAAAACGAATTGTTCTTTGAATGTTTTAGTTTTCATATTTTTTTCATTTTCAACAGGTAATTGAGTATCAAGTTTGGTACAGGTAATATTTTGTATTAGAAAATATTACCTCAGTCACATAGAGAAATAAAAAAATGTATCCTTAATAATTATGCTATTAGACGTATAAATATTCCTACTATTTTCCTTTGTAACTGAATTAATTATAACAGTAGCCAGACTTTTGCCAGAATTTTAACAGTAGCCAGAATTTCAAAATAAATAGTGCTTATTAGAATATTCCACCTTTCATACTCAAAAAGGTAATAAACGTAAATTGAATTATCATTTTAAACATCAAAGACATTTTTATATTAGTTGGTAATTATTTAATTGAATTATTATCGGTCAGCTACAGGAAATGCGCGATCGAGGACGCATGCCAACGGAGATATTCGCTCTTATAAAATTATAAGGAGCAATGCGCACAGTCAACGCTAGATTATTGCGTCGTCTTTGGGTTATTGACAACTGATACCAGAAGCATTAACGTATTACCGCCTGCAGCGCGTTCACGTGCAATCATCATAAAACTATTCCGCGCTCAGCCGATCGCATGAAATATTCGTCAAACACTTTTCATACAATGGCAGATTAAGCGTTTTTTCTCCAGACAATCGGTTCATGCTAATATCAATTATGATCGAATAAATATGGATGCTTTGAAAAGATCCGCCTGGCGTTTATTCATTGGTTTCTCTAGAAAAATTACTCGCGAATAATCGGCATTCTATTGTATACATTTCGTTCGATCACTGTGTTTAAGATTGTTTACTGAGTGCAGTTTATTCAGTATCTTGGTTTATCATGCATTAAAGTGGGCGATAGTTTACTGTACGTGAAACTTCGGTTTTCAGTGGGAAAAGTGCAAGTGTCTTTTAGCAATAAAGGTTTGGATTAAAGATATGAAATAATTTCTTGTATCATGCCGGATAAGTTTCAAAGAAAAGGGATAAGTAAAGGGAATAAGTAAAGGGATAAGTAAAGCGAATAAGTAAAGGGATAAGTAAAGGGATAAGTAAAGAAAAGGGATTAGTATATATTGAGGAGATAATTGAAGAATGTTTGTAGTGAAGGAGAAAATGTTTCGTGATATTTTTGATAATTTAAGAATAATTTAAAATAATTAAAGTTGTACTGATAATACGAGGTTTAAAGTTGTAGCAAATTACCTAAAATATGAGTAAATCTTTTTGGATGCTTTTTCCCCATAAGTGAAATTCCAAAGTACCCACCACATATTTTAAATATGAAAATTATTAACAAAAAATTGATGAATATTTTCCAATGATAAAACCGCTAATTTACACCCTAATTTACCCGACTCAATTTTTTCCGCCAAATGAGGAAGAATAAAAAATGCATGTCCTCTATATTTAATCTATTTTGTCCATTACACTGATTCCACACATTATGCTGGTTTCCGGAAAAGTGAAACCGTTTAATGGGTAAAAAAGTGTCACAAGTACACGCAGCGACTCGGCTGTAATGTCAATGATACCAGCGCTGTCCCGGAAGTAACCGACGGTTCAATAACGATACTATTCGGAAAAGCGAGAGTGCCGGCAGGTCTCGTTTCGTGCGCTCGGCACGGCATAACAGCCTTGAACTTGATTACCGTAATAGAGAACAACAGCGCAATTATGGTACTCGAGAGCCGGGCTCATTGTATTTCTTCGAGTATCAAGGCCATTCGGGGAATTAGTTCGTGTGGTGTGCATCGAAACCGGGCGACGATCTCGCGCGATTTTCCGCGATGAATCGTCGCGACATCGATTTATATTGTTAGTGAAGTGTGAAGAAATCGGCGCTGCGGGCAATTACGAAAAGTTGGCGAACGGCGAATAATGCAACGTCAAAATTACTGCAGAAGTGTTATACAAGAGGCTCGTTTGTCAGGAGTTATGATTTTTATGAGTGAACGTTGTTTTAAAAAGACGATTCACAAAAAAAAGGGTTGGAAATTTTGAAAAATTAAATCGTTATGGTTTTCGTCGTCGATTAAGATTTTTGTAAAAGTTCATTCAAAAATAAAAATGTCTAAAAGCCTCTGAAAAGCTGAGAACATTAGTTTTTCAGGGGTTTTTAAAGTTTGAAGAAAAATACTCGTTACAAACGAGTATTTGCAATAATATATTGTATTTAATAAATAAAAGGAAATTTTATTTATAACGATTAATTTAGAAAATTTCCCGTTCAATTCTCCCTTCCGAATAGAAGAAATATAATCGGCAAACTTTTCTCCACCCTTTTCATGTCAAAATTTCGCAATATTGCACTCTCGAAACGAGCGTCAAAAAACTCAGCATAGTTCGGAATAATTTATTTCTTGCCGCGCAATCACGTAATCGCGCGGCATTGTTAACGGCTGTTTACTTTTGTCTGTAAAGGCGACGTCGAATTACCAATTAAAATCGCATTACCCACCAATTAATTCGTATCCTAATTACCAATTCAGATTAGATCGCGCTGAGAATTCGCCGAGAATTAGATCCGCGTTCCGCCCGAAACCATATCGCCGCGGTTCCGACCACGCGACAACATTTTCGCGCGCGTTCGTCAAACCGCCGCCTGTTACATATATGTTTACAAAACACGATTTGTTGTCTGGCTCCAGACCGCGATTTATCGTCCGCCGAGTTTGAGAGGCGCAACATGTTACGCAATGCCATCGCATTCGCGAAAAATCGGTATTGTTTGGCCGCCACGGCAGATAGTGTCAGTGTTTGAGCCAATTTGCAAAATTGCGACGGCGATAAGAATTTTGCTGAAAAATGTTTTAACGAATGTTTCAGAGAGTTGCCACAGAAACTTAACTTTGTTCTGACGAAATATTTTTAACCAAGTTATTTGGTCAAATTTACTAAATTATTTTTCTTATATTTGATATATATTCAAGTGTAAGTCCATATATATTAATGCATTTATATTCGATGAATATATATAAAATGTGTTTCAAAAATATAACTTTTGCCGAAATATAAGTGAAAATATTTTTCACATTTATTACACATAGATTTGTATACTTTTTTTAATCCACATTTCCAATATATTTTCAATCTATTATTTCAAAAGAAAAAAAAAAGAAATTTTTTACAAAATTTCTTCTCGTAAAAAGTTTCAAATTTATCGCGCTTCTCATCCAGTTTCATCATCCCAACAACATCAACAAAAACGCGCAATTAAACTTAACGTAAAGGTCGCAATTCGTAAGGATCGCTCCATTTCTTTTTTGCCTCTTTCTAAAACAGAGCAACCGCAAAAGGATCATAATTAATCGCATAACTGTCTAGTGTACGTAATAGCTCTCGTAATACCATTCGTGGCGTGTCGTTCGACAGAATTAATAAAGGTGAAAACCGTGAATCATTCGAAGACGCAGCGACGCCGTCACACTGTTTACGCCACATTGCCGTGCATTCTAAGCGCGCACTGTCTCCGGCCAAGAGAGCGTCTCATATTGTGGCTATATCTTATCGCAATTCTCGGGAAATCGAAAAATCGCACTTTATCAGCGGGACTTTTTCGCTCGGTGCAATAATTTCGAGTCTCCGAGATCGGAGATGTTTATCAAGATGTGTTTTAGCAGATGCAATAGACCAATATGACGGTAATTCTGAGGTTGGAGGAGAAACCTCCTAGTTGATTTATTGAGTTGTCAATAAATCAACAACCGATCGAAAATTTTTTTAATAAAAACATTATTTTCACCACAAATCGCCAGTTAAAACTTGCTCAGTGCCTTCGAAATCTCCTTAAGTAAAATTTTTTAGTAAAATTGTGACTTAAGTAGTTAAGTGCGAAAATATTGTAGATTATATCCTTTGATATAGCTGCAGGTTTTTGCTATTTTATGCAAATTTTGCATAATTTGGAAAAAAATGTGAATAGTTTAGTTTTTATGATAAAACTTGTTAGGTGCACATTTAAAATATTTACAAAAAAAATTAAAATGCAAAATTTGCAAGATGATTTCTAAAGAAATTGCAAAAATATATATTAGAAATAGAGTTCATCACAAAAAAATATAAAAGATTTATCCCAAAATACGATCAAGTAACTTAACCCATTTTTCCTCGACACAACAGAATTGGTCGTCAAAAAGTTGTCGAAAAAGCGAGGGGCGTTTGGGATTCGGGTGACTGGGAAAAACCAGTGGCAAACATTTCTCGCGTTTTTCCGCCAGAGTAAATAGCCCTCGAGGCTTAATAGCGTGACAGCGAGATTTTCCGGTTTTTAACGCATTATTTCGCGCTTTTAGAGCCGTGTTATCGTCGTTGAGGATGATTTAGTGGAGGAATGGAAAACTAGTTTACACGTGGCAAAGAAATTTGCTTAATTTTTGGAAGTTGGAGTTCAATCGCTGTTTGCATAAAAACAGAAATGTGCTATTTTAAATATCTAAACATTAATTTAAAGGCATTGCATAATATTTTTAACCAAATAGTACACCAAAATTTTCACTTCGAAGTCCGAAACTTTTCGAAACTTTTTCGCGAAACTGGCGTCGGCGCGTGAGTTACGCGTAGCGCCGCAAGAACATTGATTAGGCCTTTGTTTCTGAATTAATGTTTCGGAAGTGTTTAAGAATGGAACAAATCGCAATTACCTAATTGACAGGCGTGCATAACTCCATTAAAACGTAAATGATTTCGATAGCGACCGACCAAGAAAGTCTCGCATTAACGATCCCGCCGGTAAACAAATGCCGCGCGCACTTTTTCATCTTGTCGTGATGTATTCGCACGCATGAATTATGCATACTTTTCGACGAACCTTTAAGTAAATCACGCGTTTTATGTACTTCGCGGACGCGAAAAAACGCGATTCGACGAGGAAAGAACGAACAGAAAAATATCAGTTTTCCATCAACAGTGTTCAAGATCCATGCTTTTCACGAAACAATTTGACAAATAAATGAAACAGGACAAGAAAAACAAATAAGAACCAAACGATGAAAAATGTTGGGAAATTTTGTACCGTTATATATTTTTCGAGTTTTGACAGAACTTTTAATTTGAAATAAGTGAAATAAAAAATGCCGATTACTTTACTGTTTGTTGATTGAAAATGAAATTTTAAAGTGATTAAAGTGATTAAATAAAAAAGTTGTCAAGTACCAAAAAGATTTCAAATTCATGTAAATAAAAAAAATGTGACAAGTATAAAAATAAGAACCTAAAATAGCCTAACTAATACCAAAAATATCATAAAAAAGGGTTAAGTTTTTTACCCAAACCAAACATCAAAACCTCATATTAAAAATTCGAATATAATTATACTAAAAGAATAAAACAAAATACAAAACTTTTCATAAAAGCATTCCTTCTATTCGGAAAAATGTATCTGATTCAAGTAAAAGTTTAACTGAAATTCATTGATAACTTGCAATAAACTGAAATATAATTAACTAAATTAACAAATTGCAGAATGAAATATACTTTTCTAAACCTATTCATAACGTTTTGGAAACCTGTCATTAAAAAACTCCCTAACGGAAACAACGCTTACGATATAACAGAGTTACGCGTCGCGCACTTGAAGTAATTCGCGGGAAGTGTCCTTTTTTTCACGCTGCAATTTTTTTCTCGCAGCGCATCCCGGAACCGTCGGAGCCCCGCGTTTTTTCAGTCACGTAACCGCGCGCAGTTTTTCGCCGGGAAAGACGAAAACTCGAAAATGTTTCCGTTCCCGCCGTTTTATATAACGCGCTTTAATTGCGCGGCTGCGATTAGGACTGACCGCTGAATCAGGGTAATCGTTTATTCTAGTGAAGAAAGTGCCGGCAAAGAAGTGGTTGCGCAAGAGTCGAACATTATATGGTGTCAAGTGTACGCCACAATTACCGCGCGATGATGGTGAATTAATGCGCGGCGGCGATTTCGACTCAATGCCAGGCGCGTCATTACCGAACGCGACTAATAGTGATTGACTAAACGCGAAATCGGTATGCGCATCTCTGTTACACATTTCGGAGTAAAGCGTATTGGTGTAAGGTCCTTTGTAGAAATGGAAACTCTGAAAATGTATGAAAACGTCTGAAAAAAACAGACATGAAAAAGTGTGAATGGTCCAAATGTTAATATTGTTTAAGACATTTTCAGAAATTTTTGTACTTTTTTAAATACTTAAAATACAATAAAATAGGACAAATATTGCAGCTGGTTCCATTTACTCCGATTGAACTTTTGAATTCAGACTGAACTTTTTCAAAAGTCGATTCATCTCGAATTGAAATAATAGAAAAGAATGCATGTTTGTATATTTGAAATCAGTCAGAGGAATTGAATGAAAATTAATTATCTTCTAGGAATTCAAAATTTATCGTTAGAACGACCTATTGTATATTCAGGGACATTTCGAATTGTAAATTAAAAGATCTTTGAAAATGTTTATAAAGCGGTTTGCTTTTGGAAGTATGTGGAGTAACAACTTTTCGATGTGATAAAATATTCCAATGGGAAAGATCTAATCATTTGTTAAATATGAATCATGAGTTAGTTTTGTGAACTTGTTTGTTCAACGTGATTCCGAGAATTCAAGTTCGAAACGTTTTCAAGATGTTTTGTAATCTCTGCAATATTATCGTCAAAAGTACGAGTGTTTTTGCAAATCACATTATGCGTGGTAGACTGCTGAAACTAGTGTCACCGATAATACGACGATTTTGCTCATTGAAATTTCTGTAACACTTAAGGTGATGTCGAACGGACTGAACAACTCCGAATCGGCCATTTCACACCAAACGTGATATTTTTACAATAACTCAGAAACTAAACAATAGTTTTGAAAACCGTGAAATCACGAAATTCTTTGTTAAACGAGGAATATTTCTGC
>JABFPB010001099.1:0-27955 GCA_022817645.1 Ceratoteleas bidentatus | reverse complement strand
CCCCCCCGGCCGCGCGCCCCCCCCCCCCCCCCCCCCCCCCCCCCCCCCGGGCGCGCCCCCCGGGCCCCGGGGGCTCCCCCCGGGGGGGGGGGGCTTTTGGGGGGTGACAGGTGGGAGGATGAGAAATGTTTGGGTCTTTGGACCTCGTGGGGGATTGACATTTTGTGGGGAATAGTCTTCATTGTTTGTGATTGTTTGGTTGGGCGTTTGTTTGTTGGTGAGATTTCTGAAATGTGAATTATGGTTGAATTGTGAGGGGGATAGGGGGTTAATTGTGATATTCAGGGTGGAGGAGACACAAAGAAAATGGATGAAATGTCGGATAATGGATATGAAGCTGTGAAAAGTTCATTTGGTTTCTTAAGCCAGAGTATGGAGGATTCTAGAAAAGTTGGTTCATGAATGACTTTTCTAGAATAAATAAAAAAGGCTTACTCTGCTGTATTTTGACACTATCTAAACATTTGAACAGTTAGTGTACAGCTGTATTGTGAAAAGAAAGCTTTGGATTAACACAGAAATCAACTAATCAAGTGCATTTCGAGAAAAAAATTGCTTTAGAAATCTTTCTTGGTAAAACAAACTTGATTTAAAAAATAACTAAATTTTCGGAAGTATAATTTAAAAATATAAACGAAAGTAACAAAGCTAAGGAAATTAAATCTTCAACTTTTCCAAATTAGCTATTGTTTCACAGCCAAATCCAAAATCAACCTTAAGCTACTACTCATCTTCATTATTATATAAATTATTCCTTCCTTCCCTCTATTCAATGTGATAAATATAGAATACTATATTAAACACAAATGGATTTAGCAACAATGTGAACATGCTTTCCTTACATTCACCGTTAAAAACACAGAAAAATAAAAAAGTTACATCAAGAAATCTAGGGTACACTGTTGCATTTTTTCAATATGTGTACAATTGCATTCGCACACATTGTTCAATACAACAAACCCTGACTTCGAATCCGTCGAATCATTGTTGAACTCACTTCAACTCATAGCTATCTCTGAAAATCAGCGTTATCGCATATTGATAATGAACTCTCGTTGGCGATTTAAATGACACCGGATTCAGCGACTGGGTGCAATTACGGTTTAGAGCGCTTACTCATGCCGTATTTGTGTGTTTGTTTGTGTGTGGGTGTGAGTGAGAGTGATATTAATGTCGTCATGTTTACGTTGCAGATGCATAGTCCACCTGGAACACAGCAATTGGCAGACTCCATGTCCAGTCTGCAATTGTCCGAGAACATCGGACAAACGGACTGTACGACTGAAACGACGTCATCCAGCGAGGAAACGAACCAACAGCGTGAACCCGAATTTCCGCTGCTCAAACTCGTCCGGCTGGACGAAAAGATATCCAACGCAAGATGGATCGTACCCGTTTTACCCGAACAAGAATTAGAGTGCCTATTGCAAGCCAGTATCGAACTATGCAAAAAAGGTGAACTTTTTGCTTGATTTTATTATTTTTTTCAGTAAAACAAAACTTGTATAAATATTACTAAAAATAAATCTGCAAAAATCTAAAATCAGTTTGGAAAAATCTGAAAAAAGCTTTGAAAATTGCTGGAATTCAGTATGTCTTCAAAGTCTCCAAAAATTTTATAAAATTTAGAAAAAAATTGATAAAAATAGTTTGTCAGCTAACGATGTTTTTTTTCTTCCCAGGAATTGATGTACAAAGCGAGGCTTGCCAACGATTTTTTCGCGAGGGTCTCACAATTTCTTTTACCAAAATTTTAACGGACGAAGCTGTCTACAGCTGGAAGTCGAACATCCACCACTGCATTAACACCAATTGCGAACGACTCGTCGAGCTTTGTGTGCTAAAACTGGAGGACGATTGGTTTCCATTGCTCGATTTGCTCGCCATGGTTTTCAATCCAAATAACAAGTAACTTGACGGACCATTTGTACTGACGTGGCGCCCAGTGGTTCGTTTTGTAACGCGTCGTTATCGTGTTTCAGATTTCATACATTTAACGCTAACAGACCCTCGGAGACAACATTTTCTACGATTTCACTAAATAACATGTCTGGCAAAGGTTTCGGCATTGATGTTTACGCAAAACCACCCGCAGACGCTCGTAATCCCCGCGGATGGCTTGTCGACCTGATTAACAAGTAATACCATCGTTTCATAAGAGTACATCTTAAATTCATCCAAATGAATACAAATTGTCGAATAATTCAACATAATCCCGGATGTTTCCAAAGAGAAACACCAGTAAAAATAATTAAATGGCTAACTCGATTTTACGACCGATGTCTTCTATCTTCGTTACTTTCTTTATTTTTAGTCGTAAAGTTGAGTTTTGCCGAGTTAACATTAAAGCAAATTAAGGGGAATGGCAAGTGAAAATAATAAGTTCATCGTTGATAATCCACAAAAAAAAATTTTTTTATGAAAATTTAAAAAGTCTTAACACTTTTAACAATTTAAAAATTCTTTGTTATTTCGTATTCAGAAATTCTTGAAATTAGGCAATCACACATTTTTCACTTATCAGTCCCCTTAAATTAACTGAAATCTATTTTATTAATGAACATTTTCCTCCTCAGATTCGGCGCTCTGAAAGGGTTTGATAAACTGCTTGCAAGATTTCAAAGTGGACACAATTTAACAGTGCCAGTAATTTATGCGCTAATCAAACCATTCGGGTTGTGCTACGAATTGCTGACGTTTCACACGATAGCAAAATATCTGATACCTATTGTGGTGAGCAATCGGCCATCTCTTCTGCCAAATGCGTTTTCTCGTCGCTGCCAATAACTTGTTCAAACCCCGAACTTTCGTTCCACAGGAAATGGTGCCTGGTATTTTAGATAATTTAACGGACGAAGAACTGAAGAAGGAGGCAAAGAACGAGTCGAAGAATGACGCGATATCATCAATTATTAGAGCGCTGAAGTGCTTAGTGTCACGTTTACCGAACTCAGAGGAAATGATTAAGAATCTTGAAGTTTTAAGACTGAAGATGATACTGAGGCTTCTGCAAATATCCTCATTCAATGGAAAGATGAACGCCTTGAACGAAGTCAATAAAGTGATCGCGACCGTTAGTTACTATCCACATCGCAATCCAGGTCTGGATGAGGAGGAGTGGCTTACTGCTCAACGAATGGCGGTGCGCATACTTCAATTGTTATTGTCATTGTTATTATTGTGCTAGAATTATTTTTGCGTATCCGTAAAAGTTGCATTTCACGTGCACGGTTATGCAAAGCAAAAGCATTTCACAATGCATCTGAGTAATCGTGTTTTCGCAAGTAACTGCAAAACAAAAGTGTGCTTGGCAATTATTAAAACAAGTTAGAAGTAGGAGTATTGAAATCCTGGTTTTGGGGTGACTGAGAACTATTAGCATCAATATGTTCCTATATTGATGGGGTAAGATTACAAAAATTTAGATTTGAAATATTCTCAGAATTAACTCAGAGTATTCTGGATTATTAGGGATCCTTTTCAGTAAGAGATCTTGGAGTTTTTTTTAACCATATTCCAAAAAAGAAATTTGGTGAGCATATAGAACATGTAATATAAAAAACTTCTCGGATTTATTAGAAGAATATGTTTGCGAATTCCGATCTGCTACTGCACTGAAAAATCTTTAGTTATTCAGTTATAAATTTGAGATTGTAAGCATCCACTGTTCGGTCTCCATATTTCGCTTGGTATACCAGTATGACTGAAACAGTACAACATACATTCTTTTTAGAATCACAGCGTTAGATCAGGGTTACAAAACCTATTTTTGCAGCATAGTTAAAGGATACAGCAGTTTTACTAAATATATCGTCACTTTAATCACGAAGAAACTAATCATATGTAGTATGATTAGTTTCTTTCTTAGTATCATATTTATATATACAAATTAAGATCTGACTCAGCTGACCATTTGCTTTGATCAAATTTTAGAGTTATTTTTTGGGGGGGAATTGGCAATATACTCAGTGTCTACCAGCGAAATGGAATTTTACAAAAAATAGAAATCCTGCGTCATTAGGGATATTCTTGCAAAAATTGAACATATCCCCAATGGAGATGAAAGTTCTTGAACATTCCAAACGGTCTATGAACGTTCGGGGAACCGACTAATTTCCGGCGATGGAAAGGTTCTCTGAACGTTTCTCGAAACATCGACTCTCGCTAAACGTTTCACAATCGTTACAATATTTTATTTTTAATAATTTGTATCGGACGGTCACCTCAACGTTTATAGAATGTTCGGAAATGCTTACTCTCTTAAAAAGACATGTCACTTGGAATCGAACTCAAGACTCCAAAGTGCCTATATGTAAATAATCTTTCTTGTTGAAATTTCCCAGCATACGTTTTTATAAACCTTTAGAGAACGTTCTAGAAACATTGTAAATTTTAGCATCGTATAAACGTTTATAAAACGTTCGTAACGTTATTATGGCAATGCACGATTTGCCGGAAGAAAAAATAAAGTCAGTATTTGACTCTGAAATTTGCATTTTATCGATTCCAATTTCTTAGAGTGAGATAGAATTAATACTTCATGAGTCAAATTCTTATTAATCCTATTAAAATTATATACACCAGATAAAAAATTAATGCCATCTAAGAAATAATTTTTAATCGACAAGAAATATTGAAGAAGGGATATTTCCTCCATTTGTCTTAATTTGAACCGGTTACTCTCGTCCCTTTTTCAACCACCATAACTCATAAATTCGTCTCAACATCCACAAAAAAATTGTTCCAACTTCACATATCTATTCTGAAACTTCTCCTATACTTTTCCTAAATAATTTCCCAATATCCATAAATCTGAAACAAACAATTAAAACTGAAACCCAAATTGCAAAATTGCAGAAATGGATAAAAGATAACGACGTATTGGAGATAGTTTTGCGGGATTCGCTGCACCAGCCGCAATACGTGGAAAAGCTTGAGCGAATTCTGCGGTTCATCATAAAGGAGCGGACCCTTACCCTGGAGGATTTGGATGCGGTTTGGGCCGCGCAGGCCGGCAAACACGAGGCGATCGTGAAGAACGTGCACGACCTGCTCGCTAAGCTCGCGTGGGATTTCAGTCCGGAACAACTCGACCATTTGTTCGAGTGTTTTCAGGTAAACGCGCGCGACGCATTCTTTCGCGGGACCATTTATTTTGAGTTGTCTGACTGACGCGTTTGTTGTGTTTTTAGACAAGCTGGAAAACTGCCAACAAGAAGCAGGGAGAAAAACTGTTGGAACTCATCCGCAGACTTGCCGAAGACGATAAGGATGGAGTTATGGCTCACAAGGTCTTTTTTGCTTTCTATCTTTCTTTTGCTACATGAAAGAAAAGTGAATTTTATCAAAATTGTTAACATTTCTGTAGCGATTTTTGTGATTTAAGACACCAGAGTCTTAAATTAAGATGAATTCAGATGGACATTCTTGGGATTCTATATAAATATGTCTAAACTGTTAATCTTCTATAGAGTCTCCTTAATGTCGAATTGTTTAATCCTTTAAGTTTCAATAATACTAAAAAAAAGTGTTGGAAATGATAAAAATGATTTTTAAAATGTAATATTGGAACATCCATAGTTAAAGAGTTAAATTTGGATGGGATTGACATTTTTGTGTTGTAGGTACTGATGTTGTTCTGGAATCTGGCTCATTCCGATGAAGTTCACACCGAAATAATGGATCAGGCGTTAACTGCTCATGTAAAAATACTCGACTACTCGTGTTCTCAAGAGAGAGACGTGCAGAAGACAGTTTGGCTGGACAAATGCGTGGAGGAGCTGAAGAATGATGATAAGTGGGCGCTTCCAGCGTTGAAGCAGATCCGCGAGATTTGCTGCTTGTATGAATCCAGTCCGAACATGGGTCATGGCCAACGGGGCCATCATAACTGTTACAGGTCCGGATCGATTCATATCAAATTTCCCGAGTAGAACAGACGGGTAAAAATATCGAAAAAACAATTAGTGGGGGGTTACTAAAGCAGGGTGTCCTGTGACTGAGAAATTCGGTATTTTCTGGAAACATTGGTAAATGATCGATAATGTTTTCCTGAACGGGCGATTCGAAGCTTCTTTTACTTCAAATTTTCAAGTGTTGGAAATGTTCAAAAATATGAAAACATTCTTATAAATTCTTATGTTTCTCATAATGACTCGAAGCAGTTTTGTCATTTTAGTTTGCTTCAGATGCTTTGATAAAAACTTTATAATTTGGAAAAAGATACTTTTAGATTGTTTTTAATAGTGCAGATTTAAAATTTAGTCAGGTAATCAATCTTAAATAAAGAACACAAATTAGTTTCGTGAACATATTTTTGCAAAATATAAAATTTGTGGTATTAAGAAAACTGTACTAAATAAAAAAATCAGAATTAAAATACTGAAACGTAAAATTTAAGAAAAAAGGAATTTACAAAAGAAAAAAAAATCGACTTCTAAGAAACTCAGATGTTTCTTTAACTTTTTTAAATGTTTACAAATCTTAAACTATCTTCTCAATAACCTGGAAATTTTCCCCAAAAATCGTGGAAAACCGGGAATTTTTATGAGGATTTTGCTAGACATCCTTAAACGTCAATCTGACGTTTTACGATATTTCTCTTCTGTTCAAATTGACAATAAATAAACGTTTTGTAGTACGAATGATCTGTTTTTCCTTTCAGACAAGAGGTCATTGAACGCTTGCAGAGCGAACATACAGTTGTAATACTCGTGACAAATAGTTTAACGAATTACATGGATAAAGTGCGGAAACTCGTGGCGGTGTGTCCCGAAATAGATGCGCAAACATATATGCCGGATGGGCGTTACAACCACGTGGCGCAGGTGCAAGAACGACTCAATTTTCTTAGGTTCTTGCTCAAGGTACGCTGATTCATGAAATATTTATCTACAGGACAATTTTGACTGGATAAAGGTCATGCCGAAAGCATGCTTACCGATATTACAGATTTATCAAACTATGTCTGAATAGCAACGTTAATTATGATTTAACAAACTCTTCTAATAAACAAGATTTTATTTGCTTAATTCTTGAAATTTTTTGGAAAATCATGCTCCCCAAGTTACACAATATAACAAAATGATTATCAAACTTTTATACATGACCATAATCTCTCATAAAAATTAAGCGATTTACTATCGGATAAATTTAAAAGAAAATATTTATAATGTCACGAAAAAGTTACTTAACGAAAAAATTGAACGATAATTTCAGGACGGACAACTGTGGCTTTGTGCTGAGCAAGCAAAGCAAATTTGGCAGTGCCTCGCGGAACAAGCGGTGTTCGTGTCGGATCGCGAGGCCTGCTTCAAATGGTTCTCGAAGCTGATGGGCGAGGAGCCCGACCTGGATCCGGCGATTAACAAAGATTTTTTCGAAAACAATATATTGTTGCTCGACCCGACATTGTTGACAGAAAGCGGTATCAAATGTTACGAAAAATTTTTTAAGGAAGTTAACTCTAAAGTAGGCAAATTGAAGATTAAACGGAGGACATACCTTATGGACGATGTAGATTTAATCGGAACGGATTATTTGTGGAGAGTGAGTTGACAATCTACGGAGATTCCCCGGTTCAAAAAATTTAGTCTTTCAAGATGAAATAATAATGCAACATAAAATTCATAGCCAATATTTTTTCATATGCGTCTTATACAGCCAAAAATGAAACGATCTCGTTAAGATCGTTTAATGATCGATTTGAACTCATTAACACCGCCTGATTCAGACAAATTCCTGTCCGATTTAGATAAAAACTGTCTCATTCCGATAAAAACTGATTGATTCAGACAAAAACTGTCTAATTTAGTCAAAGTTGTCTGATTCAGACAAATTTGTATGGTTCATGCGAAAACTGACATTGTCTGTTTCAGACAATGTCGTTTCTGTATTTACTCTTGACAATCTATTTTCTTTGAACCAGGATTAACAGTCTCAATGAATGTTCCCATTTGTTAACAAATCCAATCTTGTAATAGGTCGTCACCAATAGTCCGGAAGAAATCGCGAACCGCGGAATAGAACTGTTGAAGGAAGTGAGTACCAATTTGGGACCGCGACTTCAATCGACTGTTTTGGAATTTCACAAGACGTACATCGCCGAGTGCATGGACAGATTGAAAGCGCATTTCGATACTCTGAGTGTCTTGAAGAAAATGTACACTGAAGGCAAGGAAACGCCGACTGACCAGATATCGAACGACATCCGCGTCGAAGCAATGAAGGCTTGTCGCGTGATGAAAGTACTTCAGGAATACATCAGCGAGTGTGACAACGCTTTTCCCGGCGAGAGGAAAATTTTACCACTGCACAGGTACGACATTTTGAAGATCAGCGTTCGATTCAACATGAACAAATTTTGCGCAACTCCGATTTGCTGACTTATTTGACCATTTCCGATTTCAGGGCAGCTCGAGGCAAACAGTTGTCGCTCGTCATTCGTATCGTCAACCAGAACCGTAACGTTGATGACTTCGAAATTTTTACCCACAGCAATGACACCCTGGCATCTTTGCGAAGACAGATATTGCGTCAACTTAAAGCCAACAGTACGAACGTCAAATTGGACTTGTTTATCAATGGGGAGACAATAGAACAAACAGACGATCGAAAACTGTTGTCGCAGATTTCACTGAGAGACAAAACTGTGAGTGACGATCCAAATGGTATTATTGTTTCCTCCGAGGTGGATAGTTTTTACATCACATTTCATTTTCGTTTGCAGTTATTAACCGCAAAGCTATGCCAAGTGAACACCAACTTAGTAAGCTCTCCCGATAGCAGTTCTGATAGTTCGACCAGTTCTCCGCATCATCCATTTGATGTATTAAACTCGGAGGCGGAAAACAGTCTGCCTGGAGTGGTATGTTAAAATACACTGTCAACTGGTTGTGTAGAATTGTTAATATGTTATGGCAACTGAATTACATTCATTCTGAATTGAGTATGAATAAGATAAAAAAGACCATTTATTGTTGGTATTAAAGTAACATCTTAAATCAATTCATAACATAAAATTAGCATCCACATCGATTTTGCTCAGAAAGTCCCGGAATTCTGAAATCTGCAAAGCGTAAAAACCGGTTTTATTGTGTCAAGCTTCCTGATTTAACACGCGACAATTCTTTCTTTTAGGTGATGTCCCAAGTGCCGCACTATACAAACTTCTTCTTTCAACTGGCGGATTTCGGATGCGCCTTGCAACATGCTCAATTGCGAGATGGCGCTCGTCACCTGCTCCAGCTGATACCCCCCGATATGAATACAGTAACATCCCTGCAATGGCTTTTCAGTCGCTACAAAGAGGATGAGTCTTCTCAAAACAACTTTGGCGACCAAAACGTCAGCGTCGAGTCTCTGTTCTTTTCTGCCAGTGCCAGCCAAGTCTTATACAATCTGGAGGTAATCATCAAGCCATCATCGGAATCTCACATTCTCCCACATGCCATCTATACCATAACTATTTTCACCATATATTCAATTTTTCACACCAACTATATTACAGTCTTCCTCAAAAAGATTTGAGAAAGACCTCTTCCAAAATATCGAACAATGAAACAAACTCTATCTTTTTTACAGGTACTCTACACACTCCTGATGCCTGCAGTAGACCCAATGGTGGAAGAGGCCTTCGAGTTTCAGTACAATTTTTTAAAGAGCGGCGAGGCCGGCGTGATTCTCGATATGCTGACGAAGAATAAATTTCTGCCGAACGCTGACGAGACCACCAAACGGTCCGCCTATCTCACTGTGCTTAAGCTGTGCAAGCTGCTGTTAACAGTCGTCGGCAATGTAATGTCGTGCGTGATGGAGGAGTTCCAGATGCAGCAGGAGAACCAGGACAGCCAGAGCCGCGCCCTGATTAAGGTGCTGAAACAGGCGCTGCACAGCGTACCGAACCACAACACCGAGTACATGTTGCGCACGGTCGCGGCGAAACTCGCGCAGCAGCTGGCCAGCCAAATCCTGTCGGGAGGCGCCGATTCCGACAGATGTCGCGCGCTGTTCATGCAGGCGCTCAGCTGGGAGCTGCCGGACATCAGCACTATTCGCGCGATCATCAGACTGGCCTGGGCAGCGTCCACGGGGAATCTGAACAACATCAACGCGTCGGCCGAAACGCTCCACGCGATACACGAGGTCAACCAGAGGGAGCAGAAGAGTCCTGACAACAACGACGTCTTAGGTGGAGTGACTTTGAAAAGAGCAGACATTTAAGAGAAACCAGTTGTGTCTGAGTCATTTTTTTTGATAAATTCAGTTTTCTGATAATTCTTTTTTTAATAATTGCTTTTTTTTATAATCAAATCAGGCAGAGCTGGTGGAAACTAAAACTCATGAAAATGTTGTAAGACTTTTGTTTGAAGTTTTACAGCACTTTCTGGGATTGTTTCGTATGGAACGTAACGATTCCTCTCTTTTTGCAGTGTGCAAGGAAGCGTTGGAGGTTCTTACCATAGCACTGGTTCTGAACCCAGTCGCCCTAGAAACACTGATGCGGGACAAATCGTGGCACACATTTCTCATCGATCTTGTGCTGCTGAGCACGTCGAGGTCGGTGAGAGTGGCTGCCGCTGAACAGTTCCTGATGATGTCCACTTGGTGCAGGAACAGCAAACAGCCTCTGCAGTTTTCTATCAATCTGCTTTTCAACGTCATCGACACTACCGTCATGGAGAACGCGAAGCAGAGCAATGAATACTTCCAAGTACGTTATATTTTTCATTCACAAACACATTCAATCAATACAAATACAAATCATGTATATAATCAGACAATCTGTTTTGCAAAACTAAATCCTCATGATTTTTGCAAAATGGTGTGCTATATTGGAACCAGATTTAAATCCAAAGAATTCTAACTGCATTTCGTTTATATCACTGGAAACGATTTAAAAAACGAATAACCAAAACTTGATTTCCCCTCAGCTGCTCTGCCGCCTCATCAGTTACGCCCTGATGCTGGACTGTCCGATCCCGAACGCCGAGACGTTGCTTAATATCGAAATCGCTTGGCTGAAGAAGGTGCGTGACAAGGTGCGCGAGACCGGCGAGACGCAGGTGGATGAAGCTGTGCTCGAGGGTCACCTGGGTCTCGCGAAGGAGCTCCTGTCGCTGCTGCCAAGCTCGAAGAAGTACGAACTCGGCTCGGACGAAAAGCGCGGCGTCAACCTAATCAAGGAGCTTGTCGAGGACTTCGTGTTCCCGGCGTCGCGACTCATGCTCCAGCTGCGTAGTACCGGCGAGCTCAACCCCTCGCAGGCCTGTCCGGTGTGCACCACCCCGCAAACTACAAGTGCAGCATTCGATCTGCTGGTGGGACTTTGCGCCGGCTGCGTGCCCAACATGAAGCTTCTAGGTAGAGAACAAGGAATAAACAACTTCAGACTTTCAAACTTCTTCCCTTAAAAGGACTTTTATACATAAAGTAGATATATACATATAATATACGTATATTATACATATGCTAGATATATACAAAATTGATGTTTCATCAGGATTGCGGAATTGTTTCACAATGTACTTTGATTCCTGGAAACATGACATAAAAATCATTTATATATATTTATAAATATAAATCATTTTTCGTTTCAGTCACGATGTTCACCGACATGTTCTACTCAGAGCGGGACGAGCCGCTCGTGGAGTGGGATTATGTGCCTCCGGTCGGGCCGCGACCTCTTAAGGGTTTCGTCGGTCTGAAAAACGCTGGCGCCACCTGCTACATGAACTCGGTGCTGCAGCAGCTGTACATGGTCGAGAGCATTCGGGTGGGCCTGCTGGCGGCCGACGGTGCCGCCACTGACCTCAACGAGGACTTCTCCGGCGAGGAACGCCCCGACGCGGAACACACCATCGAGAGCAACGACAACGACACCAACGAGGAGAAGTGCGGCGCGGACGAGTCCAGAAAGGAATACAATATTGGCATACTCAAACAGGTGCAGGCGATATTCGGTCACCTGGCCTACAGCAAACTCCAATATTACATTCCGAGAGGACTTTGGAAGCACTTCAAGTGAGTGTCTCCGAGCTACGACCAATCGATAATTCTGGCCGGACGTTCTCAGATTTGTTTCAAGAAATGGATTTGAATCATACATGAACTATATAGATCACATATCAGCCATATGCCATTGGTTAAAAAACTACATTAAAACAGTTAGGAAATTTGAGATTTGTTGAAATGAAAAATAGTCAGCATATTTGGTGATTAATGACGAATTTTGTTGTTCATAACTCCAAAACATCTATCTGCAGATGGCGTCACAATAAAAATTGAGATATTAGATCAGACCTATTGATTATGGACATTTTTTTGCAGACTTCAGGGTGAGCCGGTGAATTTGAGGGAGCAGCAGGACGCGGTTGAGTTTTTCATGAGTTTGGTCGAGAGTTTGGACGAGGCTCTGAAAGCTCTGGGCCACGAACAGATAATGGGAAAAATCTTGGGCGGCTCGTACAGTGACCAGAAGATCTGCAAAGGTTGCCCTCATAGGCAAGTTTTCGCTCAGATTTCCAAAATTGCTTATTCTCATTCATCTTATTTCTAATTGCTACCATTTCTCCCTGCAGGTATTCCAAAGAAGAGCCTTTTAGTGTAATAAGTGTGGACATCCGGAATCACAGTAATTTATTGGAATCTTTAGAGCAATATGTCAAAGGTGAACTCCTCGAAGGGGCCGATGCTTATCACTGCGATAAATGCAATAAGAAGGTAACTGATTCTGAGGAGAAATAAACCGATGGATGAAAATCAACGGGGGTTTTGAGGAGAGGCACTGACTGGTGATTTTTTGCAGGTTGTCACAGTGAAAAGATTGTGCGTGAAGAAGCTGCCGCCGATTTTAGCGATTCAGTTGAAGAGATTTGAGTATGACTTCGAAAGGGTTTGCGCGATAAAGTTTAATGACTATTTTGAGTTTCCGAGGGACCTCGACATGGAACCTTATACTGTATCGGGACTCGCGAAATTGGAGGGAGAAGTAATAGACTGCGACTACATAGAAGCAAATAACGGCACGTGTACGAAGTATCAACTCAGTGGAATTGTCGTCCACAGTGGCCAGGCCAGTGGAGGCCATTATTATTCCTATATTTTACATAGGTACGATATCGACGTACAATTTTATTCAACATTGTTTCTACCTCTAATATGTTCCAATATTTGTAACATATTTTTTGTGTTATAAAACAATACTTAAATGTCGATTTGAAAAAAAAATATTTCCTAATTATTTCAATTATTTAATAATTAAGGAATATTTAAGGCAATCAGTGGATATGAGTTATTTACTGGAAATTTCAATTTAAAAACCAATTTTTCAGGCAAAACGACGGTTCTGCAAAATGGTACAAGTTCGATGATGGAGACGTAATGGAATGCAAAATGGAAGAGGAAGAGGAAATGAAGTCACAATGCTTCGGCGGTGATTATATGGGCGAGGTTTTCGATCATATGCTCAAACGGATGAGTTACCGGAGACAGAAGCGCTGGTGGAACGCATACATGCTGTTCTACACGAGACTTGATGTGGAACAAAATAATCTTGTGAAAAGCGTCAACGAATTATCTTTGTGTTAGTATAAATGGCCTAACACGCCTGATATCACAAAATTGTCATTACGAATCAATATAAATTATTTGAATTGCATCTTAATAATTCTGAATGTCTGAAGAATGAAGTTTATTGATTGTTTTCTAAGTTAATTACAATCTTTAATTTAAGAGAATGTTTTATAATAGCAAATATTGATCTTACAGACACGAAACTGGGAGTGACAAAAATGCCTCCGGCGATCGAGCAAAGTGTGAGGAAACAGAACATCAAATTCATGCATAACCGGAACCAATTCAACGCAGAGTACTTCCACTTCATCAAGAAGCTGGTTTCGTGTAATGTACCCTACACGAATAGGCAAAACTTGAATGAAAAATGGGTATGCAAATCAAATCAGCGTTTTTTCTCAAAAGTCGTGTTAGATTTACAGGAAAGAAGTTATAGTAAATTGTTGTGTAACTTTTTTCCCTGCAAAAACTTAGTTGAATTACTGTAAATGTTAATTAGCAACAATGCCTAATTTGTATTTGTGCTTGAAGACTCCGGAAGCGGAAGAACTGGCTATGCTGTCCGTTCAGTTGGCTTCGCGATTTCTATTCTACACGGGTTTTCATACGAAGAAGACATTGCGCGGTGCAGCAATGGATTGGTACGATATTCTGAATCACCACTTGCGTAGCAGCAAACAAGTACGTTACTGGTTCGCTGAAAACGTTTTGTTCAACCACCCTCATAGGTAAGATTCACACAATCTCTATATCAATTTGTCACTCTAAAATATTCGGGGTTGTTGTGCTGATGTTGGGATTGAAAAAGGGAATTGATCAGAGAATTTTATTAAAAATCCAAACTGGACCATACCTGGAAAATCTTTTTTCGATTGACTATAATTTAGTACTAATTTGAGATATTACAACTCTTTTTAATACTCTGTTAAAAATAGATGTATTAACCAACTTGAGGAAACTATAATAGGAGTATTATATAAAAAAAACTACGTCAAATTAAACAATATTAATCAGGAAAAAAGACGATTTATTAATTGAATTTTTATAAAAGCTCTTTATAAAAGAAATTGGAATACCCAACACATATATTTTTAACATCTGTAATAATTATCTGGAAAAGTGATAACTGTGCCAGTGAAAAACCTGTAAGAGTCAGGGAATTTTGTAATCTCAAAAGTGCAACAACCTGGATTTAACAATTCATACTTATTTAATTATTTTTCTATTTTGCAGATTTTGCGAATACATTTTGATCTGTCCCAGCGCGGAAGTTCGAAGTGCGTTTCTTAAGATCCTCGTTTTTTTAGCAGACTATTCTTTACTAAACGATGATCCTTGTACGCCACCTGTTCAAAGCGAGTTCCACCATCTTATGCCGAGTATGTTCTAATCCTTGAAAACCTTAGTTTCTAAATAACCAATCCTGATCAGTATTGCGAAAATTTTAGCAGATTTTCTACAGTAAAGCACGTAAAATCACCGGAAAATCTGCTGAATTGGCAAATTGATTCTAATATTGCAAAATATCAAAACCTGAATGAAACTTCATGTATCAAAAATAATTTATTAATAATTTCAGCGATACATGGAGACTCAGTGGTCAGTTTGAGCGATCGTCTCATGCACGCTGTTTTGTCGCTGATACAGCGAGAAATTTCGGACCACAATCGACACCTGCAGCATTACTTTACGTTATTTTACATGTATGCATCTCAAGGCCTGTCCGAGAAAGCTCAATTATTAAAGGTAACTTTTCTTCGTAATCCTGGAAAATGTTTACATTTTCGTCCTTTTTTTCAAGTTATTTGAGACAGCAGTACATTTTCACTGACGATGTTTTCTTTGCAGCTCAATGTGCCTGTTACTTTTATGCTGCTGGCTGTCGATGAAGGCACTGGACCGTCGATCAAATATCAGTATCTCGAGTTGAACAAGTTGCACCAGGTCGTCAGTATGCTGATACGTTGCTGCGACGTGTCGTCAAAGACCCAGACGAGTCAGAATCAAGTTCCTTCTTTGCCGAATCCGTATGGAGATCCGCAGTGCCAGAACGAGTATATCATGCCAATTCAGCCACAAGCTGCAGAAATACTCTTTGTAAAGCAAAGGTGCATTTCCAGTGTTAACATTTAAACAAAACCATGATTTTAATCGTGCGATTTAAATAATTATTCAGTTAAAATGATTTTTTTTAATTGAATCATTGAAAAAATTCTTTATCCATTGGAAATAGAAGATATTGAATAATTTAGATATTGAATAAGCAAGAAATGGCACGAAGTATTTTGAAAGTCGTTTTAATATAATTTCTAACATGTATAATTATACATTGCTCCTTCCCACAGCTACATCAAGAAGCTCATTGAAGATTCAAATATCACTGAGGAAACAGTCAAATTGTTGCAATACTGCTGTTGGGAAAATCCCCAGCTGTCGCGAACCGTTTTGACTGAACTGCTCTGGCACATAGGATATGCATTTACGAATGAGCTAAGACACCACACTGATTTGCTCCTGGCAATGCTTTTCATGGAAGATTCGTGGCAGACTCAACGAATTATTACTGCTTTGAAGGGTAATTTTTTTCAGCATTGCCTTTCCTCGGTATTAACAGATTAAGCAGGGAAAAAATTAAGTTTAAATTAAAACAAATTAAATTTAAATTGAAAAAGAATTATTACAAAAAATTATTTTGTTAATTTAATTTTATATACGTATGCATTTTAAATTAAAATAATTTAATTAACAAAAATTAAATTTAAGATTGAAAAATCGGAAAACATTTAGAAAAATGATTCGGTTGCAGTTGTCTTAAATAGAAATTTTCCTTTCAGGCGTGCCGCAAGAGAAAGAAGGTCTCTTCGACACAATTTTGCGAAACAAGAACAATTATCAGAAGAGGGCGTATCAGTGTATTAAGTGTATGGTGCAGCTATTCAGCAAGTGCAAACCGGCCCACCAAGCGTTGTTGCACAACGCCGACCTAAAGAAAAAATGGCTGGCTGCGGCAGACTGGTTGCAGGAGGAGCTCGACAAGAGACCGTCGTACATGTCCGCGGCGCCTTACACGCACGCCTACAACAACTGGTCACCACCGCCGTCGAACGAATCGAACAACGGTTATTTCCTCGAGCGCAGCAACAGTGCTAAAAAGACGCTGGAGAAGGCGTTCGAGCTTGTACCGGAAGACGACCCAGAACTCGAAGATACCGGCGAGGAGTACATCACCACACCAACGTCCTCTGCTGGCGTTAAATTTATTCAAGAATTTTACGATAGGTAGCGATTATAATACTGAAAAGGAAAATTATAATAATGTGAGGGAGAACAGTTTTCGTTGCTTTTTCCAGGGAAAAATTGAGTTTTTAGTTTTACTGTAAAGTTAATGTCTTGATGTACAAATTCAGTTTTGGGTATTTCGACTTAAAGCCAATAAGGCTTCTATAAATTAAAGTGTTATTGTAGAATTATAGTGAAACTTAATGTTATAACTGAAACTTAATACAGTAAAACTAGAAAATTAGTTACAGTTATTTTGTAGGATCGAATACTCAAAGGACTTCGAATATTCAGTATAATGGTAAATTGAACATATACAAAATTGGGCAGTTTGTATTTTAGATATATATCAGACATGAAAAACTACAGTTTGGTATTACCCTGAATATTTTTATTAAAAAAAAAGGATGATTCGTTCTGGTTGCATATGGCTTTATCAATCGAACCTGGATAAAAGGCGAAAACTGTACTCGATTGATTATCGCTCCCCAGTCGAAAAAAACTATGTTGGAAACTACATAATGATTTCGTAGAGGAAATTGCGTAGAATATAACGTGATAAGTAAAAAAACGTAAAACAATGTCAACCGATTTTTGTTTGTTTTATGCCGTTACATCAATTTTATATCTCTTCTTATATCACGTCTTAAGTTGAATAGTGCTTTGTTTTCTCACACTTGGGTCGGTATGGGCTTCTTTTTTATTTCTTGATTCTATCAAGAATCCAGTTGGATTCCTATCTGAAGCTACATTTTTTCAACATTTTTAAAGACCCATAAAATTCTCCATAAAACTTACAATTTTTAAAAAAATCAACATTTTTTAATGCTTAATTTTTTATTTTTACAATTGCCGCCATTTTAAAAATTAGGTTGCTTGTAAAAATTGTAAAAACATCTTTCAATGTAATAAGTTGTCAAAACTTTTCAACTTTAACAAACTTAAACCTTTTCAAAATTGAGAACATAGTAAAAAGTACAAAATGCGAATATTAAAAAAAATATAATAAATAAAAAGGTTTTGACAATTTTTACAATTTTATAAATTAAACAATGGTCAAATTAATACACTGTTTAAAATATTCAAACTAATAAAAATTCAGCATCCAAGATGATGAACATTGCAAAAATTGTAAGTTTCACGACAATCTTTTCAACAAATCTGACAATTTCACACATTTAAACTATCATTTAAACTCTCAAAATCTTACTTCCTCATCTTTACCAATCTCGAGATTTGTAACACACCGTTACAAATCTCGAGATCCGTTATTTTTCCTCAAACCCTTCCCTTTGATCCCCACAACTTCCCCGCCTACCCTTTTTCGACTGGGTTCACCGAATTCATCAATCACCCCAACTCGAATTCACCGCCAACATCTCATTAAACTTCGCCCGATCTCAGATACGCTTCTCAGCACGAGCACATAACCATGAGCCAACAAATGCATGAGGAGTCCTCGCAGCCGCAACCGCAGCCGCAACCACAATCGCAGCCGCTCGTCTTCTCGCAGCCGCTGCCGAACAGGGTTTTGGCGCCGCCGATCATCACGCAGCAACCCGGACCCTCGAGCGCGTCGTCCTCGGCGCCGAGCTGCGAGCCGCCGCAGGGTCCGAGTCAGGAGCCATAGTGAACCTCCCGACCCGGCGCTCTGCGCCACTATTCCCTCTCTCTCTACCGCAAACCCGCAAGTCGCGTAGCTCGATCAGTTAAGCTCGCTGTAACCGCCCGATAGTCGCAGTCGGACTTTCGTCGAAATTCAGAACCAAGTCACGCAGCTTGTACAAATGTATAGTGAAATAACGTAACGAGCGCCGTCGGATCGGGGACAGGATCGAACCATTGTGACCCGCGAACCATTCAATAAAACTTTGATTGAGCAAACTCCCTACACACGTTTATTCTCACAGTCACCGGGCAGCCGCGGGACCACGTCGAGCGACGCGCCACCTATCGTCACACTTGTACTTAACCGCGACACGAAGCCGAAGTACACCCACTCGACCGCTTTCGTTTCCGGTTCGGCCCTTTTTCACGGCGGACAGTGGACTGGCGAGAGGAACGAGGACACATTTCACTCGACGTCGCGCGGATCGCGACGTCTCGGTGCCCTTTTAACCCGCGACTCAAGTCGGAACGGCGGAGAACTGAAGAACTGAAACAACGCTGCTGCGCTAACGCCACCTATCCAATCTCCGTGTACATACGCGCTTTTACATGCGACGCAAATTCGTACATATTTTTATTACTGACCGCGCGACGGAACGCTACTGCGAACGCCCTGATTTTTGTACACGAACGATTACGCTGAGTTCCGCGGTTCACCAGTTCACTCGGTTTCTTCCGGGCGTCGACTCGCACCCACTAACTTTGTTCGTCATTTTAACCGTTATCACCGCAATCGTAAAAACCGCACCTCCAGCGACAGCATTTCCCGACGTTCCCCGAGCGCGAACCGAAATCAGAGGCAAATGGGTGGTCCGCTTATTTGCATTTTGAGGCCGTCGTTGGCGCCGACAACGTCAACCAACCGTTTTTTCAACTAAGTTTACTGTATCTTAAAGAAAACGAAACGAGCTCTAGTCAAGTGTAAAACGAATAATAATAATGATAATGATAACGATAAACGATAACGATAATAACGGTGTAATCGTGAAGCTTGGTAAAAGTGGGGGAGACACCGGCAAACCGCTGCAAAAAGGTCCGTTTTGTGTATATTTTTTGTACAAACCGATGGAAAACGCGATGTTCGATGTTGTAATTAGTTGTAGGGTGTGAAATTCGCGCGACGCGTTGCAACTGCCAAAGCCCTTTGTTCGATAATCACGCGCGGTGGGAAGCAAAAGTCGATACGGCAAAGCGAAGCACGCGGCAACGATGGCACCAGCCTCAGGTACCCCGACAAACGACTAAATTAGTTGAAACGTAACGACGAGCTTCGTGTTGTTGTAGTCAGTATCTGACTTTGCGTAATCGTTGTGCGAGATTACTTTAAGCGCCGGACGACTCATTTGCCTTTGACTCACCTCGTTGGCCATCGCTCGTTTCCGATCGCTCGGACCGTTTCGACCGACTATTTATTACCATTCGTACCGTCATTATTCTTACCATCGTTACTGTAACCGCAACTATCATAGCCACAAGGAATACCGTAATACCCACTAACGTTTGTTACTCTCCGATTTCTTACAATGTACATGTTTTTACGATTAAGCGGTTCGACCTCTCGACTCGGCCGCCGCGACTCCCTCGTCTGCAGGCGCTCGTTCTGCACCGATTGTTCCGAACGGATTACACGCGTCCGACATTCGTCCCCGGTTTACCAGAGTCCGAGACTTACTTGTGTAAATACGCATGCACCGCGCCGACCAGCTGACGAGCGAGGCGAACGACACGCGGAGCCTCGACTCGGACGACCAATTGCGAGCGGCGCTTCTCTCGTTAGATATTATAATTTTGTACCTATACTTAGTTCGGCAAAGGGCCGTCGCTCGCCCGGTTGCTCCTCGGCGGACCGTTCTCACGCATTGTACCCGGAACGAGAGCTGCGCGACTGCCCAGCGAGTGGGAACATTTCGGCGGACCAAAAAGCTATTCGGAAACCATTCGACTACTGCTTCAACCGGTCGAGTCGAAGCGTTTCGGTGCATTTAAAAATTGTTGACGGATTTTGAAATGTTTTGTCGTGGTTTTGCGTCTCGCCAAATGTTCTCGCTTGGTAGATTACAGCGAGCATATTGTAACCGAACTGACTGTATCGCGCGACGATAGGGGTCGCGTCGGTCGAGTGCCATTCCGGTGGGACCGGAGAAACTCCCTTTTCGAGGCGACCCCGACTCGTCAGGCGGGAATTGGCGACACGGCCGCTCGGTCGCCGTCCACCAGGCGGCGCTGCGATCGGCCTCTGGCACCTTGTACATACGTTCCGGCGAAGACACCTTTCGCTCACGCGCTTTGTACTTGCGACGCTGCGAACAAGCAGGGTATAAACGAACCTTCGACGTCGAACCGAACGGTTCGGGCGAAGTCGAACAATCACGAGCGATCGCAAGTGGTCGGTGGCATCTTAAGGCGGATCATTTGTATACCGATTTTTGTATTGGTTTGACCGGCCGGAGGACTGTTAGTTTTCGCGTGGAAGAGGAGGCGCTGATTGTGTCGGGGATTGACCGAGTTGTAAAAATGGGACGACAGGTGACTGCGCGGGGGCGCTGCGAGCGCGGGACGAACAGGGCGAATCGAGCAGACACGCGACTCAGAAACAATCGACACGATAAGGCGACGTCGTTTTGTAATATTTGTTAATAGAGCGCATTTATGTAAGCATTTTGTTTTTGCTTGAGACAAGGAAACGAGACGCGAAGGGAGCAGATGATGAGACGCGACATTGACACTAGATGGCGCATCGAAGGGGTAACTTGCGTCGCGGAGAGGTTGCGGCGGCGGGATGGGTTTTGTGCTCCGGAATAAGTAATATTTATTTATTTTGGACGGAAGACCTCGGCGTTTGTGTATTATTTCTAACGAATGTAATAAAAGATGTTAAACCGAGCCTTGCAACGAGATGTTTTTCATTTTCTATACGATTCAACCTGAGTTTATCAGTAGGGAAGTTTATAAAAATGTGTTGTATACATTTTTATATATATAAACTAATTTCCATCCCAATTTTAAAAAGTCTTCCAGGAAGGATGAGGTATTTGAAAACTACAAATATGAAAATATGCATTTTCATTCGGATACAATTGGAATCAGTCCCAATGGTATCTGATAGAATTGTTTAACTGGAATACTTGTAATTTATTACGATATTCTTAACTTAATAAAATTTGCTTTAATTGTAATGAAGATACTATGAAAAATGGAAAATATGAGGAAAATAGTTATGATCCAGTTATCTCGAAGGATGTCAGATCCTGATATCGTTGTCTTAGGGAAGCAATGTTATTGCTGCTTTCGATAGTTCATTTTGAGAGCTTTATGCGAAATCATTGTTTATTAACTAAATATTTAGAAAAGCATAATCATTAAGTAGATGACGAAACGAAGGAGTTAATTGCACTGTGCTTTCCGTGATAATTGCTTCTCAAACAGAACTCGGTTGGTGCGAAGTTTAGATCAATCTGAGTCTTAGAGTGAATTCTCTGGAAAATAGGCAAATGTGGAACGGCCTTTGTGGCGATGCTTTGGTTTTTTTGCGGATCCGACTGAAACGCGGTATTGTACAAGCATCTCAGTACAGAGATTTTCATTATTCTATTTATCGGTGCGCCGATAGCGCGACTTCTATCAACACTTTCTTTATCAGTCGCGCGCTCTAAGTGAAACGACATACATTGCGTTATTATTTTTATAAATTTTATTGGCAATGACATTAGCGAGATAGAACTGAATCTTCAGTTCTATCTCGACTCTCGCTGGTAACTCACTTTCTTCTACTTTTGGCAATCAGGTGGGCGATAACTATTTTTTTATTTTTGCAGTTGATATCGAAGTTTCATTCGAATTTATGAAGTGGAATTTCAAAGCTGATTTTTTTGGGAAGTGAATTGATAATTTATTTTGTTATTTCTTTTTCGGTAAAAAGTGATATTGAAATATAAAACATATTTCGGAAGAAAAAACCTACATTTAAAAAGTTCGTGAGCATTATCCGTTTTTTAAAGAGTTGAATTCTTCATTGCGAATCTGAACAACAGACTTTTTCTTCCGAAACATAGATTTATCTTTAGTAAGCCCCAGTGTGACTTCGTTTTTAGATCTCTGATCATGTCGCTAATTTGTGTCGCTGATTACGAAAAGTGGGCTTTGAGTAATCTGCCTCGTGTCGTTCGTGATTACTACAAAAGTGGAGCAGGAGCCGAAATCACTCTGGCATGGAACAGAGAAGCTTTTCAAAAGTAACTAATCTTCTCACTCAAAACACTTACCGTTTACAAAACTGATAAGCTTTCATCCATTATCTTGATTGTGAACAAATTTAAGTTTTTAATTATACAAATACTCATTATAAAAATATTTATTATAATTTTCATTTATTCCGATTTCAATTTTTTTGTTTAACGTGTGCATTGCGAATAAAAACGTGTCTACTTGACTTTTAATGAAACGACGAATAGATTGAATTTAAATAAAACAATTATTTTCTTTAAGAGTGAAAAATGTTAAACCATTGCAGATTAAAAATCAAGTACAGAGTTTTAAGGAATGTGTCCAAAAGAGATCTCAGCACGGTGATTTTAGGGGAGAAAATTTCGATGCCTGTAGGCGTAGCTCCAACGGCGATGCAGCGAATGGCCCATCCCGATGGCGAATGTGCAACCGTAAGAGGTAAAAGATACTACCGCAACTTCGCAAAAACACAATATTTCACTCAGTTCACTCCAACAGGTGTGACCCGAGAGATTTACCTTATCTCATCCATCATTCCATCGTTATCTGTACAATTAGTAGCTCTGCAATGATACTCCGGCAAACGCGCAATTAATAATGATAATCATCATAATCACAACAACAATAATCATGAACAGTAGCGCCGATTAGAATTCTTGCCGAATTTAATACGTTTTTAAATGATTTCATCATCACATCTCGTTTGAAATCTGGTTTGTACTTAATAGTAGTATTCAGTACAAACCAGAGTTTTATTGATTTGATAAATATCTCTATCAATTAACTAATGATATTATAATCCCTTGAAACAACTTATATGGGAAAATTGGACAACAACTATTTACAAAGAAGTTGATGGAATATATTTTTCATGAGGGATATCAATTCGAATTGTCTGAAGATAAAAGCGCAAGTTTACGACAAGCAATACACTTTATTAATCGAACACCATTAATTTATAAAAATAGGTACAAATCTGGTTAACAATTCGCTCGAAATAAAAAATATAGTAGTCCAACGCTATTGGAATGCTGTGCGAGAACAGCTGCAATTCTCAGTCAACCAAATAAACGTTCGCCTCTAATGTGTACACTCCCTATTTTTTTAGTCGCGCGCTGAGTTGCAACTGATATGTTCGTTTCGTTAATTGACTTGGTGTATCAACAGACGTAAAGTTCCTCTCGCCTTTCCGCACTCTACTTTCAACTTCGCCAATAGACTCTCCAGTCCCGCGACTCGCGCTAAACGAAAGGCAGACCGAGGAGACGAAGTGGGGAAGAATAAAAAATCGCTTCGCTTAACAAAACGGACCTGGCGCAACGGAGACGACGTTTACGGTCTCGGAAGAAGCTCGTTAAATCACTAGTCTACATTTTATCACGACAATTGCTGGCAAACAATTGCACTAGAATTACGCGACTTTGAGCGGTTGCTTCGTTAGGTCGCGAGGGAAAAGTTTTTCATTTGCAACAAATTGCTTCCATTTCATTACGTTGCTTGGATTGCTTAGATTTTTATTTCGATATCTCTAAGAAAAGGATTCCTAGAGTAAATTCTTAGAGATATTGTTCTAAATTTTTTGTTAGTGTGATTTTGAAGAATTTGATTGTGAAATTATCCTGGTAAAAAAGTGTTGGAAATATATTTCCAATATATGTTTCCCTTAAATATATTGTGATTATATTGAAAATATATTTCCCTTTTACAAGGGTCTCGATTAAAAACTGGAATGAAAATAACTGAGAATCTGAAAAGGCAGTTCATTCAATTTATTTCTATTTCAAGTTAGATGATGATCTATTTTGTAATGGAATTCAAGTGGACACAATTGGCGTTTCAGTTGATCCACTTCAGGCGTCCAGATTGAAATCTGAGAATTCTACAAGTCAATTCATCTGAAATCACATTAATCAGAGATTTTGAATAGAGTAATTTTCTTCCATTAAACTTTCTGACTGAATTACAAATAATTCTGACAATTCAAAACATAATTTTATAACTGCGTTACAAAACGATAATAACAAGAATAGCAAGACTAAAACGTTCCTGGAATCAATGAATTGATAATGAAACGAAAAATCATTTGTTGCCGGTAAACTGCTCCAAATTATGCACCGTCAGTTTGGACATGAAAAAAAAAACGTTTCCCCAGCGTTCCTCGCACATTATCATATAAATACAACTAACGCGTGGCTGTCAAACGAGTCCGCTATTATCAAATTAACGTAATCGCGTATAAAACTTAAAATTGCACTTGCCACGAAGTGAGAAATCACATGTTTCTTTTGACTCACGGTGGAGTCGTTTGACAGATTTGACAAGGCACAACAGAAAGGGTTTCTACAACGACGTAACGGAAGGCTCTACAGGAGGCGAACACCGGTTTCAGCAGAACTTGTGTTTTAAACATTTTGAAATGTTTGAGTATTTTGATAAATCACAGTGATTTATCAGACATATATATAATTTCCTTATCTTCGTTTATAAAGCTATGTTCTCCTAAAACCAGTGCCTCTTACAAAGTTAATTCTGCATAAAAATTGTTCGAGTGTAACAGTGAAATATCAACTTTGTTATACTTTTGCCCGAGAATTTGAAAACAGTTTTAAATTCTTATACAAATTCGAGACAAGTGGATTTTGTTTGCACTTTTTGAACGTGCAATTAAATAATTGCTTCCTTTAGTCTTTTGCGCCTTTTTAGACTTAACTTTTTGACTTAAAACAAAAAAAACAACAAATATTTTGCGAAAACGATTCTCAAATTTCAGTAATTTACAAATTTAATAATTTTGTAAGAACAGTGTGTAATAAATGTGTTTGTAAATGTAAAAAAAGTATCTTGTAGACCAAAGTCACAAAGTTAAAATAAAATTCGCTTGACTCGAAATTTTATAAGGATTGAAAAAATGTTTCAACTTTTCCTGCAACTGAATAAGAACAAAGTTACCATTTTTCTGTTAGACTTCATGAATTTTTACTTTTCTAATAAAATTAACATAATGCCTGTGCGATGATGCGTTCATTGAAATACAAGTTTCGTTTGCATTCGGAAATATTGTACTTTCTCTGAAAAAAGGGTTTTCGCGCAACGCTATATTGCTGGCTAAGTATGTCACTTAAAGTATTCAGTTAAATGCATCCTCAAGTCTTCGGTTATAAAAATGCTGAACGTATACTGTTGTATGTTGGCGGTGGAGTCAAGACATGTGTATTTGCACAACGCATTACTGTGATCCTATTGAAAAGAAATATATATTGGCAATATATATTTTCCATAAACATATATTAACAATATTATATATTGTGCCAATATATTGTCAATATATAATGTCAGTGTATTGAAAATAAATTGATAATACATTTCCAACAAATGTTTTCCATAAACATACATTAACAAAATATTTTTAGGATATTTTCAACATTTCGTCAATATATTGTGCCAATGTATGTAAAATGTCAATACATTGAAAATATATTTTCCTTTTTACCAGGAAAATCTTTTCCGCAAATACAAAGAAAGAAATTGTAGTAACAATATTCTTCCTGCAGTCACTATAAAAACGTCTCTAGGCCATTTTATCTGCATTTTTTTCTCAGTTTGCAATTTATGTAAAAGAATCATTGAACTTCGAACCAATGACTAGTAGACATTTTGCGGCAAATCTTGGTCTGCGTCTTGACTTGTCTAAAATGATGAGACGTGTTTCTGTGGAATGTTTTGTTTCTCTTAAAATAGTCAGACGTTGTCCGATGCACTTGTTTTAAGCACCTGCTACCAAATATACAAGTATAACAGTTATGACGTTCATCTGCTGCACTCAGCAGTGGATATGTCTTGGCATTTTTTTACAGTCGATTTAGATTGCAATGCCATTCGGTTACGTACAGATTATACGTTAACAATCCTATACATACGCCAGTTTTTCGATGTTTGGATAGACAATTTTTTATTTCAATTAAAAACTTTTGTTTTTAATTTGTAAATACTACTGTTTGAGTGTTTAGTTGTCACTTGTAAAAAGACCCCGCACTTTTCTTATGGAAATCCGGTTTCGGATAAATTGGCTCATTTTTTGATATTTGAAAGGAACAAAATATCAAAAAATGAGCCAATTCAACCGAAACCGGATTTTCATAAGAAAAGTGCGGGGTCCTTTGAAACAAAATTACAAAAAAGAATAACTCTGTTTCGGTGAGGGTAATTTTGTTTAAATTGACTCCATCGCAAATAACATGATGATGACCATAATCAGAGTCTTTTCTATACCCCATTATCACAGCATTCTCCTTGGATTGCACAGTAATTTCGTTAATCTTCCTCCGGATTATATTAACGCAGATACTACTGTAATTACAGTGTTCTTATTCATCGAGATAAGAGACGAAAGCGGTAGTTTCTACTTATCCATTCACGTCAGTAATTCGATGATAATAGCGTCAATGAACAGAAGGAAGAAGTTTGATTGCAATATCTGCACTTAACACATAATTAAATCCCGGTAACAAAATCATCCTCAACACGGTAAATACCGTGATTGTAACAACGGTCACGTTATTTTCGATGGAGAAAAACGATCGTTAGAAAGAAAGATAGAATCCAAATTTGATTTTCCAAAAAATACCAATAACAGTAACAATAATCCAGTTCTCATAAACAACAAATAAACTTTACTCAAACTTTACTTCAAAACATTGTAAGGAAAACAAATTGTTTTCCAAATTAGAGCACCTTAGAAAGGCCGTAAAAGAAAAATCAAATACTTTTTGCTACTGATTGAAGAATAAATTTCTGACTTCCATTTGACTTTAAACTCGTAACTGAAATTCGAAATGAAGAACTCTACTCTTCAAATCTGTAATTGGTAAAATGTATACGAAGTTTTGAAAGCGGAATTTTTACTGCCAGCCTGAATAGTAAACCTTTTCTTCCGAACCATCGATTTATCATCAAAACCAAGCTAATAAATATATTTTAAGTTATTTGATCTTTCTTTTTAGACCTCTCTTAAACTTTCATAGGATCACGGCTTTATCGGCTATTTAACTCTGCCATAACGGAAAAGTTATTATGATAATAATAGTTTGAACTCTGCTAAACTGAAAAGTCGACAAGTATTTACAAAAGTAGATACTTTTTCAGATACATATACACAGAAAAAAAATTTCCTGTGAGATCCACTAGATAATAATCTGTCTTCATCACAGGACTA